>MU686409.1:57953-138350 GCA_026770625.1 Nicotiana glauca
CCCCCCCCCCCCCCGCTTATATTCCTGATCTTGATGCAGTTCCAGCTTCTGGTCCCGGGGTTTCTGATGGGGACCTTAGAGGAAGCATCCACATGTTGGCCCAGTTAGTGGACGCTCAGGTCTAGAGATATCATGATGCCTCTGTGCCCTCCAGCGGACAGGAAGATTCCGCCAGCTCCAGAGTCAACCAGTTTCTGCGGTTGGCCCCTCCAGAGTTCACAGGCACAGACCTAGAAGCCGATCCGCAAGATTTCCTTGATGAAATGTATAAGACCCTTCGGGTGATGAAGGCTACAGTGACGGAGGGAGTTGAGTTGGCTTCATATAGGTTGAGGGGATCATCGTATTCGTGGTTCGAGATGTGGGAGGATTCCCGTGGGGAGGAAAGTCCTCCGGCTAAATGGGATGAGTTTGTAGATGCATTTATGGACCACTTCTTGCCTGCCAAGACAATGGCAGACTGTGCCACTAAGTTTGAGGTCCTTAAGCAGGGCAGTATGAGTTTTTGGGAGTACCACATGGAGTTTGTGAGATTGTCCAAGTATGCTCCTCAGTTAGTGTCGACCATGGGTGCTAGAGTTCGGCAATTCTTTCAGGGCCTTAGTCCTTTAGTGGTAAATGAGGCTGCTACAACTGCCTTACACTCGGATATGAATTATGGAAAGATTGTGGGATTCTCTTAGGCCACAGAGGCTAGAAAGTTGAAGATACGGGCGGAAAGGGAGAGTAGCAGCAGAGCCCGATCAGTGGGTCACTCAGGGGGACCAGTTCATGGGAGAGGGACATTAGGGTCATCCCAGTCATATGCTCAGTCTTCAGCAAGCGCACCATCATCTATGCACAATTATCAGAAGAGCAGTCACTTGAGACCAGGTTCAGACAGTAGGAGACTCCATCAATCCGGTCGTTCGGGAGGGAGATTACAGCAATAGGGGAGGTCTCCATGACCCAAGTGTGGGAGATTCCATACCGAGACTTGTTATTTGGATATCCCTGTGTGCTATAGATGCGGGGTAAGAGGTCATATCCAGCGAGACTGTCGTGCGCCCAGTCAGGGCATGGGTAAGGGATTTGCTCAGTCATCCGGTTCTTCAGCCGCCATATCATCAATGCGTCCTCCAGCTCTAGCAGGGCGTGGTGCAGTTAGGGGTGGGGCTCATGGTAGAGGTGGACCCAGTAAGTTTTATGCTTTGACTGGTCGCCAGAGTGTAGAGGCTTCTCCAGATGTTATTACAGGTATCTTATATGTTCAGGCCATTGATTGTTATGCTCTTATTAATTTGGGGTCCTCCTTGTCTTATGTAACCCCGTTCATTGCTTCACATTTTGGGATAAAACCCAAATAGCTTCATGAGCCGTTCTCTGTATCGACTCCGGTCAGTGAATCTATTACAGCCGCGCGAGTTTATAGGAATTGTGTTGTCATGATATGTGGTTGTGTTACCACGAACAATCTTATCGAGCTTGGAATGGTGGATTTTGATATAATTATGGGAATGGACTGGCTTTATTCGTGCTTTGCTAAACTTGACTGCCGAACGAGAGTCATGAAGGTCGAGTTCCCTAATGAGCCGGTTATTGAGTGGAAGGGAAATGGTGTGGTGCCGAATGGTAGGTTTATTTTTTAACTTAAGGCTTCAAAGATGATTAAGAAGGGGTGTATCTATCATTTGGTCCAGGTGGCAGATACCACTTTAGAAGTGTCTGTCCCCGAGTCAGTGCCAGTTGTGAACGAGTTTCTTAAAGTGTTTCCAGACGAGCTTCCAGGGATTCCACTAGATAGGGAGATTGATTTTGGGATTGATGTATTTCCATATACGCAACCAATATCTATTCCACCATACAAAATGGCGCCAGCGGAGTTAAGGGAGTTAAAGGAGCACCTGAAGGATTTATTAAAAAAGGGGTTCATCCGGCCGAGTGTGTCGCCGTGGGATGCTCCGGTTCTTTTTGTCAGAAAGAAGGATGGATCGCTCTGAATGTGTATTGATTATCGGCAGCTCAACAAAGTCACAATCAAGAATAAATATCCTTTGCCTCGGATAGATGATTTGTTCGACCAATTTCAAGGTGCAAGGTTCTTCTCCAAAATTGATCTACGGTGCGGGTATCACCAATAGAAGATTAGAGAGCAGGATATTCCTAAAACTGCTTTCAGAACTCGCTATGGTCACTTTGAATTCTTGGTTATGTCTTTTGGGCTAACCAACGCCCCGACAACTTTCATGGATCTTATGAATCGTGTCTTCAAGCCATTTCTAGACTCCTTCGTGATTGTTTTTATTGATGACATCCTTGTTTATTTGTGGAGCCAGGAGGATTATGCCGATCACCTCAGGGCAGTTCTGCAGACTCTTCATCAATACCAGTTGTATGCAAAATTTTCTAAATGTGAATTTTGGTTGGAGTCCGTTACCTTTCTGGGTCATGTTTCCAGTGAAGGGATTCAGGTAGATCCCCAGAAGATTGCAACAGTGAAAGATTGGCCTAGACCCACGACCCCGATGGAGATCCGTAGCTTTTTGGGTTTAGCAGGGTATTATTGGAGGTTTGTGGAGGGATTCTCTACCCTCGCCACCTCATTAACTAGGTTGACGCAGAAAGCAGTTAAGTTCCAATGGTCCGACGCTTGTGAGAAAAGTTTTTAGGAATTGAAGTCGAGGTTGACCTCAGCGCTGATATTGACCTTGCTAGAAGGCATAGAAGTATTTGTGATTTATTGCGATGCCTCCAGGGTCCGTTTAGGGTGTGTCTTGATGCAACATGGGAAGTTTATAGCGTATGCTTCAAGGCAACTCAAGAATCACGAGAAGAATTATCCGACACATGATTTGGAGCTTGCAGCAGTGGTGTTTGCCTTGAAAATATGGCAGCATTACCTTTATGGGGTCCATGTGGATGTGTTCTCAGACCACAAGAGTCTCCAATATTTTTTCAAGCAGAAGGAGTTGAACTTAAGGCAGCGACGGTGGTTAGAATTGCTCAAGGATTATGATATGAACATTTTGTACCATCCAGGGAAGGTGAATGTGGTGGCCCACTCTCTCAGTCGGAAGTCTATGGGTAGTTTGGTTCATTTGGGAGCGGATTAGAGGCCCTTGGCTCATGAGGTTTATCAATTGGCCAGTCTGGGGGTTTGTATTTCGTCCTCAGACGAGGGGAAAGTTATGGGGCAGAATCGTCACTTGTAGCGGAAGTCAAGGAAAAGCAGTTTATTGATCCAGCATTGGCACAGATGAAGGAGGCAGTTTTGAATAACAAGACTTCGGCATTTTTACTCGACGAAGAGAATGGTTTATTGCGATGTCAAGGTAGGCTATGTGTTCCAGATGTGGATAATCTTTGGGAGAGGGTAATGACGGAGGCTCATAATTCCAGGTATTTTTGTGCACGCAGGTTCTATGAAAATGTATCGTGATCTTAAGGAAATTTATTGGTGGAACAGTATGAAGAGGGGTGTGGCGAACTTTGTATCTAAATGGTCGAATTGTCAGCAAGTAAAAGCTGAGCATCAGCGGCCCGGTGGGTTAACTCAGCTTATGGAAATACCAATGTGGAAGTGGGAGATGATCAACATGGATTGTGTGGTATGGTTACCTCGTACTCAACGTAAGTTAGACTCAATTTGGGTAATTGTGGATCAACTCACGAAACCAGCCAACTTCTTGCAAGTCAAGTCCACCAATACTGCTGAACAGTATGCTCAGTTGTATATCAAGGAAATAGTAAGGCTTCATGGTAATCCGCTTTCGATTATCTCGGATCGAGGGGCCCAGTTCACAGCAAACTTTTGGAAGAAATTTTAGCAAGATTTGGGTACTCAAGTGAATCTCAGCATGGCTTTCAATCCACAGACTGATGGTCAAGTAGAGCAGACTATTCAGACGTTTGAAGATGTGTTGCGGGCTTGTGTCTTGGATTTAAGAATTTGGGATGTCCCCATTTGAGGCATTGTACAGAAAGAGATGTAGGTCTCCGATTGGATAGTTCGAAGTGGGTGAAGCAGAATTGATAGGGCCAGATCTCGTGCACCAGGCTATGGAAAAAGTTAAAATCATTCAGGAGAGGATGAAAACTGCTCAGAGTCGCGAAAAATCCTATACGGACATACGTCACAGAGAATTGGAATTCCAAGTAGATGATTGGGTGTTCTTGAGGGTATCTCCTATGAAGGGAGTCATGCGATTTGGGAAGAAAGGGAAATTGAGCCCAAGGTATGTCGGGCCATATCGGATCACTCAAAGGATAGGACAGGTGGCTTGTAGGCTGGAATTGCCCCTTGAGATATCATTAGTGCACCCGGTGTTCCATGTGTCTATGTTGAAGAAAGTGGTTGGAGATCCATCCGCCATCGTGCCTAATAAGACTATTGAGGTGAGTGAAGACTTATCGTATGAAGAGGTTCCAGTTGCTATTCTTGATAGGCAAGTCCGAAAATTGAGGAACAAGGAAATTGCTTCAGTTAAAGTATTGTGGCGAAGTCAACAAGTCGAGGAATCCACATGGGAAGCGGAAAAAGAAATGAAAGGGAAATATCCCCATCTGTTCGAACAAGTCTAGTAGTGATCGTGTGAACGGTTTTCTTTAAGCAATTCGAGGTAGTGTTCATATTCGTGCAAAGGCACCCCATTTGCCCAAATTGCCTTATTGTTGTAACTTCCCAATATGTGCCAAATTGCCAATGTTGTCGCTATTTGGGTAACGTGCAACCCTTCAATTAAATGAAAATTTTGTGAAAGTTGTGTGGTAGGTAAATGATTAATGATAGTGTAGTCTGGTAATGATTAATTGAAACATTTATGGCATGTTAAAGTGATTAAATTGTATGGGGCTCATTGGAGTGACCCAGTTGTGTGCAAGTAAATGGCATTGGTTGAACCATGTGCAATTGTACTGTAAAGAGAATGAGCTACGTGTAAGTTGTTTAAAGTGTATGAATATGTACCATCTGTTGAGGTAATGAATTGTATACTAATTGTAGGGATAACAGAAAGTGTGTAATGGTGCTTGGAAATATGTTTCAGGGACTCTCTGACAGGTAGATAGGCCTAATTACAAAGAAAACTCTGCCGAAATTTCTGAAGAATTTGGGAGTTAGTCAAAATTTGGTAGTTAAATATGTGCGAGAAAAGAGATAATTTAAGCTAAGTATCTGCGGATTGACTCCACTTCTCATTCGAGGACGAATGATCCTAAGCGGGGGAGAATGTAAAGCACCGGAAAAATGTTGCTAAGTAATTTAAGATTTCGAGGTGCCAAGGTAGGCTAATTATTTTATTTTGTGTAAAAATAAGGATTAATGATATAATGGATATTAATTGGATATGGTAATAAGTGTATAAGTCTTATTATAAGTGAATTGGGGTTTAAGGAGAGGCCTAAGTCTAAGCCAAGTTAGAAAATTTCATATTAGACGAAAGTTGTAAATGAGTGCACACAAGACCTCATTTTAGACGATAATATCTCCAGTTATATAAGGAGTTGTGTGATGCGCAACCTATCACATTAAATCCATTTAAGTCTAGTTTCCAACGCAATAAACTGTTCGTCATTTGGAGGTGTATACGGAAAGTTATGACCATTTTACTCGGCAGGTGTCCCTAGCGCGACCACTAGCGCGAAGTCGCGCATATTGCGAAGTATTCTGCCTCCCTAGTGCGAACTTAGCACGAACATTAGCACGAAGTCGCGCTAGTAGGAGACCTTTAAATACCCCAAGACCGGGTCCAGAGGGTTCCCAAGTCATTTTTGGAGCAAAGGCTTTCTCTCTCAAGAGGAATTCGTCCGACTCTTCATTTCTATGATCCAAGGTAAGATTTTTGGAGTATTTTGAGTTGATTACTATTCCTAAGCACTTATATTAACATGGATTGATCTTGAAAATCCATAGATTTCCATTCAAATCCTTGAATTTATCAAGAACACCACAAGTGGGGATTCTTAAAATTCTTACTACAAGAGGTATGTCTATCATCTCCAACTACTCTATGGTGATTATTTATGTATGATAGATACATTAGAACTCATGGGATGATGATTGAAAGCCATAAGTGCCTAACCTAGGTTGTGTTGGTTGTAGAGATTGTGAAATGAGTTAATTAAGAAGGTTGATGGTTGGGTATGAATGAATGGTCATATATATATGTTGTTGGAAGTTATAAATTGGTTAGGGATGATGGTAGGGTGAATTGTTGGTTAATGGTGATAGTTGGATGAACCAACACTATAGTTATGAGGTGTAAATATCTATACCCACAAGGTGTTTGATAATATGCCTAAATGGCATAAGTTATGGAACTTATTACCAATATTGGCCCTATCGAATGTTGTATTGTAGATTGAAGTTACTCAATTGTATTGAATCCTTATAGTGTCATTAAGGTGCGAATTTGAGGTATGTATGGCTAACTTTAACCTTTGTAAAATCACCTTGTTTGGTGTACAATTATTTGGTATGTGCTTCCTATGTGGACTATTTGTGAATCCTTGTGATTATTATGCCTTAAACGTTGTTAGTTAAGTCTCCCGATATAATTGTGTAAGTAGATGGAAACAAACCAAGTGTGTGTGTGAATGTGTTTATGCGGTAAAATTTGTGTCACAAATGATGGAAAGAAACCGTGATTGATGAGATTGAAGCAACTGTGGTAATGTCCAATGTGACTTGTAGTGGTCAATTATCATTGTGAGCTTTTGTATATGATGGAAATGGTACTGATGGTTATGAAAACTCTTTATGAATTGTTGTTGTTGTTGTTGATGTGTGAATTGTGATTGTCTGGTGGGATCGGGTAGTGCACTGCAACACAAAGTAATAAGGTGTGGTTGTGGTGATAAGGGTGGCCGAGGTAATAAGGGTGGAAAAGTGATCATAATCACTATTTAAAAGAAAATGTATGAAACTCTCGAGTATGAAATGATGTTGAAAGGGGAAAATTGAGAGATTGTGAAACTTGTTGGCTTTGTTTGTTCCTTTCATGTGCATTTGATTGTTGATTCTATTATTGTTTGTTATCTATGTATTGATTGATTTTACTTGGGGTAAAGTTTGTTCATATATACCATTACAATTCAAATGTACTGACGTCCCTTTTGTCGGGACGCTACATTCTTGTTATGATTGTAGGTGGTTCTATAGCAGGTAGTCCAGTCCACCAACAGTAGCACCTCCTCCATCTTTCCTTCAGCTGTATTGGTGAGCCCTTTCCTCTAGGGGCCCTGCGTGGCTCATGCCTCTTTTCTTTCCGGAGTCTTATTTTTGTATTTGTGTAAGGTATAGCTGGAGTCTTGTTACCGTCAAGTATTGTAAAGCTCTTTTGTATCCCTAGAGGCTCCGTAGACAGGAAATGTGGGTTATGTACTTATGTTTTTTGTATTTGGGAAGTATAACTTGTATACCACATAAAGTAAGCATGTATGTTATGTACATCTAGTAAGAATGTGTTTATTTATAAATGGATATCTCACTTGAATAATGAGTATTGAAATCACGGGGTAACGTGTGGGATAGGAAAGGCAGTTCTAGGTCCGCTTGACTGGGGTCCTCCGGTTGAGAGCCGGTCATGTCCCTCGGTTTTGGGGCGTGACACTAAATTAGTTTCTAAGATCTGGCCAAAATTTCCGAATGCATGTCATGTCATTAGAACTAGCGAGAAAAGAACTAGAAATAGAATGACACGAAAGGATAAATTGTATTTTATTGAATAAGTATGGAAGGGTTTGACAACAAAACAAGCAACCTAAAATACGAATTACAACCCTAAAATAATTCGGATAATGAAAATATCAATAAAAACAGACAGACATGACTCATACAAACATAATAGAATGATAGAAGGGTTTGTCTCAATAAAACAAATAAAATCTGGATCACAACCCTAAAATAACCCAGATAACAGAAAAAACATCAAAAGAAACTACCAAAATTCCTTCCTAGTGAGTAGAGAATGACTTTTCAATTGCTAAGCTTCATATTTAGCCACAAATTTGCTCATCAGAATCATCATGGCCTTTCCCAATTTCAATCGGCAAGTTCCCGAGAGGATTCTCATACTTCATGTCACCAGGCATCATCCCCACAAAGTGTGCATCATCATGTGCAGGTAAAGTACTATGCGCGATACTCTGGGCGTCACTGTCTTAGATCACAATCAATTTTTCATGGATCATCATATCTATTTCTCTTCTCAAATCCTGACATCTTTCAATATTATGCCATTGGGCATTGGAATGTTATTCACACCTTTTAGAAATGTCAAAGCTTCTTGCACGTGGGTCCACATGATTTGGAGGAATGTGTGCAATCATGTCATGATGCTTTAACTTATCAAACAAGCTTGCATAAGACTCTCATATTGGTATAAAATTATCTTTCAACCTCTGTCCCTCTCTATATCCCTGGCTTGGATATGGGTTATAAGGCACTTGAAAAGTTTGAGGAGGCTGGAGAGGATTTTGCGGTGCTCGTGTTCGCCTTCTAGTGTGTTTTGGTGGTCGGGCAACATACTGAGTTGCAGCAACAGAGTATTGAGGGTTCTAAGGTAGATAATACTGCTCAGGGGAGGCATGGAAAACCTGAGGAGGCTGATCATACCTTCGAGATGTTCTTCTGGGACCTCTTCTCGACCCTGATGTCATCATAATTTCTTCAACCTCTCATTCGTGTCACTAAGATTATCAGATTCAATCTGGACAACCTGAGTTGCGGCTTTAAGAACTGCTTGACTTATAATTCTGCCTGTCTTAAGACCATTCTCAACCATTTCCTCCATTTTGATTGCCTCTGAGAAGTATTTACCCACAGCGGATATCATGATTTGAAAATAATCTGGCTCTTGAGCCTGAAGAAAGACAATAATTAGCTCGTGGTCATCCATGAGTGGATTAACTCTAGTGGTTTGATCTCTCCCTTTAATAGCATGTTCCCTGAAACATTCAGTTGGTCTCTTTTTCAGGTTTGAAAGGGAATTGCGGTCTGGGGTGATGTCGATGTTATATTGGAACTATTTAACAAAGGCCTGTGCCATGTCATCCCAGACATACCAGCGAGACGTGTCTTGATCCATAAACCATTCAGATGCTACTCCCGTAAGGCTTTCCCCAAAATAAGCTATTAGCAATTCTTCATTTCTTTCCGCACCCCTTAGTTGATTGCAATACCTTTTCAGGTGGGCTATGGGGTCTCCATGTCCATCATACTTTTCAAATTTGGGAGTCTTGAAACCAGGCGGCAAGTGGACATCGGGGAACATACATAGATCTTTGAAGGCAATACTCTTTTGACCAGCCAACCCTTGCAAGTTTTTCAACTATTGTTCTAAGCTTTTCACTCTTTGGGTCATTTCTTCATGTGCCATTTTTCGGGCAGGCTTCTCAATATGTGCAGGAAGATCAAACAAGTACGAGTGGTACTCAGGAAAGTGGTACTGCTCTTGCTGGGTAGCAAATTGTGATTCATGACTAGGCTGTGCTTGGCCATTGGCTCATGCTTGACACATTTTGGCCATTTGTTGTCTCAGTATTCTATTTTCCTCAAACACAGTAGACTCTTGTCGAACCCTCTGACCCTGAGTGTCTTGAGCACTTGTAACAGCTTCGATGTCAGTTATCATTTTTTCTTTGATCTTGTGTTGTCCGCTTACCTCAAACTGACCACCTCAACTTTCATCACAATTCAAAACAAGACATGTTAGAATGGACTCGTTAGTCCTTATTATTATCATAATTGTTTTTCATTTTTTCATTTTTCTTTTCAATGGTTGATCAAACATGATGTTGGTTGCCTACGTATCATGTGAAAACATGAATCAGATCTTGCGTAGTTCGAGAAGATTAGGAATAAAGTAAACAAACTAACTCTTTTTTTTATTATGGACTTTTTTCAAAAGAAAGACTTTTGAAGAAGAAAGAAAATAATTTTCGAATTTTTTTTTTTTTTGAATTTCGAAAGAAAACTTCTAAAGAAGAAAGAAAATATTTTTGGATTTTTGGACTTTTACTTTGAGTTTATGGAAATAATTCAAAAGAAAGGAGAAAATATTTTTAGATTTTTTGAAAATGGTGGGCCAAAACCGATGAGGTTTTCCTACGTATCTCACATCCGATGAGAATCAAACCCGCATAGTTCGGCAAGTTTTGACAAAACAAAAATTGACTTATTTTGAAATAAATTTTCTTTTTCTTTTTTTCAAAATTTCGGCAGAGTTTCAGGATATTTTAAATACCTACCTCTCACTCTCTTTCCTTTTTTCTTCATTCTCTTTTTTTCTCTTTTTCATTTTATTTCCCTATTCTAGAAGCCAGTCAACATGCAAGCTGAAACAGACAGATACGCAAGTAGCACGTAAGATGCATCAGGATGGTTTTTAATTCAGGTACACATTTCCTAGACAGACCCAACCCCTGTGTTGAGTCCCCTAAGTCAAATGCACATGATGTAAACAAGCATTCCTACTAGGGATCCGGTATGAGGCTATGTTATACTAGGTTTAAAAACCTGAGTTTATTTATTCTAGACCTGGCTTACCTGAGCGGACAACTCGAGTCGGGGGGGAGGGGACGGCTTACTGGGAATATAGAAGCTTCACCGTCTTTGCAACTTGTCTGAACCTCGTTCTAGAATTGGGATATGACTCTAATAAAAGAGAAGCTACACGAAGTGCACCCTTCTCAGATGATTTAGAAGACTCAGAGAGAGGAAGGTTTCACAATAATTTATATACAGTTTAACAATATCAAAGCGGTAAAAAGCAGCATTTAGCACATTAGGCCCAAACATGTAAATAAAACCAAACAATAAACAAAGCTTATATATAATAATTATTCTAAGCTCGAATTCTTGAACACTGAACCAGAGATTCTGGGTTCTTTTCCCCAGCAGAGTCGCCAGAGCTGTCACACCTCCTTTTTCCTACACCCGCAAAGGATATAAAGGAGTTTTTTCAAATTTAAGTGACAATCAAAACGAGATTACTTTGTTTATTCAGAGTCGCAACTTAGGATAATTTATGGTGTCCCAGGTCAACGGTTTAAATCCCGAACCAAGGAAAGATTGACTCTGTTTTATAGTTCGCGAACACAGAAATCTGTGTAAGAAATTCTGTTAACCCAGGAGAAGGTGTTAGACATTCCCGAGTTTCGTGGCTTTAGCATGGTCGTTCAACTGGTATTATTGGTTTAATTATCTGATTTTAAAATATTTTTAAACATATGTGCATTTTTTAACACTTTAAAATCACTTTTATTTATTTAAAGAATTAATTCAAGGTTATTTAAAACACATCGTAAGCCACGCTACATGAAATGCACCCGTAAGTCACGACACGTTCTATTTAACCTTATTAGAAGTTAGAACCAGGACACATGAAATGTACCCCTGAATTTTAGTAAGCATGATAATTATATAATTAATACGCCTAAAGCAAACTACGAAGTTCATTTTTAATATCTAAATTAATATTTGTGAGGGCCATAGATGATTTAATTTATTTATGGCACACCTCAAACCTTTTTCTATAAGTGTTAGTTCTTGAATCTAATCTTATGAAGGCCATGGATAATAAATTTTGTTTGACATGGCACACCTCAATTTATTTCAAATGGTTTTATTATTCGAAGTTGTTATAATCGGGTTACTTGAATTGCACCGCCGAATTGGGATTTACGTATCGTGACCATGCCACGAGAACCGTACTCATGGCCACGATAATTTATTATTGATCGCGCCTAAAGCAACTAGCGCAGTTGAATTATTTTCATAATCTTTGAGATTGTTGTGATGCCAAATTTATGAACAAGATATTATTGGGTCAAATAGGCTAACTAACATGATCTATTACTTGCCTAGATTTCTTATTGTCCAAAACACACCTTATGGCCCATACTTATTCCTTGTCAAGAAAGAAACAACTCCAATTTTTCTATCTACCCAATTAAAAGCACTTATTCAAGAACCAAGACTGGACGAGATACATCACAATCCAAATAAAAACTAATTAAAATAATTTAAATGAAAAACTAAAACATCCTACTCAAACAACATAGAATCACAAATCAACCAACACACGCGCCAAGATATTTTAATAAAATAAAAACGAGAATGAAAATTGAAAAATGGACCTTTTATTGTGAACAAAGCTGAAAATTGCAAATCAATGGGGCTAAACAAGGTAACAACCCTAGAACTGAAATACCAAAATTGAAAACCGGAACCTCAAATTGACACTGAAAAACTCAAAACTCAAATCGACCTTAGATAAACTAAAACCTCCAGTCAAATCAGATCCTTGAAAATGGCAAAGCGCTAAGCTCTGGGAACAGCGAGTGTACGGAAATGCCCTACATCTAATCTTGCTCGTCGAAGTAAGATACAGTTCCATTGGGAATGATGTCACCAACGGCGATCGCTGCCATTTCGTATAATTGCTTTCTCAATTATCTCTAGTGACAATTATTAGCAGCAGCAAGAGAGCTAATTGGTTGACTAGCTGGATTAAAAAAAATTTCAACTCAACAAAGTTTTCAAGCTCTTCCACATGATAATGCTCTAAATTTTTACTCCTAGCAGCTCGATTGGGAGGGTAAAAAAGGTCTGCCGCTTTTTTGAGTGTCTAGGGTCTAGGTCTTGGAGTCTAGGTATTTTTTAGGCTAATTTTGGTTACATAGAGAGAATTTTTTGGTTAAGGGGTACGGGTTTGGTATTAGTGGGTCTTAAAATTGGGCCAAAGACTAAAAAAAATACACTACAAGCGTACCCGCGTTTTGTGTCACATTTTAACTTGTGCCCACTTTGCAAAAAAAATTGCAAGCGTACCCGCTTTTTCGCATAACTTCAACACACGGGGTTGAAGTAGCAAAGGCAATCACACAAAACTTCAGCATTTTAGTAGCCGGGCCTGAAGTTCAGTTCTAGAGCTGAAGTTTTTGTTTTGTAACTCGCAAACTTCAGCTCTAGAGCTGAAGTTTTATTTTATAAGTTTTTGTTTAGTAACCGGGAATCTTCAGCTCTAGAGCTGAAGTTTTTGTCTTTGTAACCGGAAAACTTCAGCTCTAGAGCTGAAGTTTTTGTCTTTGTAACCGGAAAACTTCAGCTCTAGAGCTGAAGTTTGCCAGTTATAAAATAAAAACTTCAGCTTTAGTGCTGAAGTTTTTGTTTAGTAACCCCAAAACTTCAGCTCTAGAGCTGAAGTTTTCAAGTTATAAAATAAAAACTTCAGCTCTAGAACTGAAGTTTTCCAGTTATAAAATAAAAACTTCAGCTTTAGAAGTTTTTGTTAAGTAACCCCAAAACTTCAACTCCACAGCTGAAGTTTACAAGTTATAAAATAAAAAGTTCAGCTCTAGAGCTGAGGTTTTTGTTTAGTAACCCGGAAACTTCAGCTCTCAGTTATAAAGGGAAGCTGAAGTTTTTTAAAAAGTGGGTACGGATGCAAACAAAAAGACAAAGCGGCTACAAGTTAAAGAGGGGCGCCCAAATAGGGTGCCCCGTGCAATTTTTACGATTAAAATGGGACAAACTAACGCAAGACTAACTCTTCCTATTCAGTAGCAATTTTACGATTCAGTAGCAATTTTTTATTTAAATTTATCGAAGATACGTAAAGTAAAATATTTTTTGTACTTTTCGTTTTTTGTGACGAAATAAAGTAAAAGAGTCAAAATTAGTTGAAATAAAGATATTAGGCCTAAAATAAATATTTACTTGCTAAAATATAGAAAATTTTGGGGAGGGTAAAAAATCACATATCTACAGTGATACTAAATCATTGCTCACTTCGACAAAGCTTTCCCAAATTTTTTCAGCAAAACAGACTCAATCTCATCACCATCTAAGTCATTTTATTTAATTTTGCATGTGTACGAAGTGATATGTTCATTAGGATCAGTGGTCCCGTTGTATTTAGGTGTATCCGGCATACGGAACTTCTTAGGAATAGGCTTCAGAGCCGCGTTCTGAGGAAAAAAGCTTTTGTACGAACTTTTTTGAATCCAAACCCTTCAAGATCGGGGATGCCCCCGGCATCTTATCAACTCGAGAGTTATATGTTTCCACTTTTTTATCATTATCTTCCATTTTCTTCTCCCCCGACTCAATTCTTTTGGTGAGTATCAGTCCCTGATCCATTACCATTCGACCTTTCTAGCACTGGCTCGGTACGACGAGTGATTTTCGACTCGACCACACTCAGAGTTCTATGTTGACTTTGAAGATGAGCAATAGCGGCCTGCTGAGTCTGCAACATCTCGAATATTACCTGGAGACTAATTCCCCCGTCTCTTACACCTTGTGTCCTTTGACCACCAGATCGGCCATCCCTGCGCATACTCCTTTCGGGGTCCGTACCTAAATCTGCATTCAAAGCAATGTGCGAACTGATATAGACTGGGTCGACAAACGGTACTCCCTCGATATTAGCAAGTGGCACCCCGACTCCTAGAGTAATTACATTGTCGTTTTCTCCGTGAGATCTAAGACCCTCATCACCATGTACGGGTGCGTTTTGTGAGTTTGACTTGCTTTAGCCCGAGAGCAAATTTTCTTGACAAGAACAAGTGTGAAAATAACGTGTGTTATCAGAATCAGCACTGAAACAATCACTATTATCCTTAGTCGTACAATGGGCGCCAAACTGTTTACCTTGAAATTCGAGTAACAATTAATCGTGTATTATAGTTTTAAGGATATGTGAGTTAATTCACCGCCAATTGATAAACGAAGAATTAAATAGACAAATTACAAAGTAAAGTAGATCAAACCAGAGTGTAGGATAGGTCTTTGCCTCGACCTGTGACGGCCTCGAGGTATGATTATGAGAATGAATGATAAAATAATTCTGAAGAACAATAGGTAAAATAGCAAGAGAATAATGTATGTATATTTCTTATCAGTTAACAGTGGTCTACAAATTAATAGGACTCCCCTTTATATAATAGGGGAGTCATAAATAAGGTATACTTCTAATTACAATAGGAAATCATATTTGACAGCTGTCAAACTGCCGAAGACCTATCCATTCCGAAATTAGGCCGTGATCCTCGGCTCATTGCGGGTATCTCGCTCTTTCCACTAATCAATCATATCTGTATCATCTCGAAGCATGCCTTCTTCCGACCTCGGCAAATGATATCAACCTCGACATTGGAAAGGAGCTTCGACCTCGAGCTTGGCATCCTGGCTTTCCGACGTGGTATCACGCATTTTCTCCATCGAAGAACAAAATCTGGTAGTCCTGATTTCCACCGTATACAGAAACTTTCTCACAAACAACCATGGTGGCGACCACAATGGTTCTTAAGATAGAAAATTAAAAGATGAAGAAGATGGGGTTTAATTGTAGTTTATAATATTTTTTCACTTTTAAAGTCAATGGCACGTGTCACGACCCTATTAGGGCATGACTTTAACGTTATCTGAAAAATTAGTCGCGCACAAAAGTGGCGTGTCTTAGGCACACTTTTAAAAGGTTGAGTGTGTAAAAGGTTTTTCGTGAATGAAAGGTGTGTAATAGGGATTTCACCGCAAGATCGATAGGTAAACTATGCATTTTGCCAATGTATTGAAGAAAATTCAAGCTACATTAACATCAAAATGAAAGGAAATAAATTGAATCATGAATTTGACTGAATCCATCTCCATCCGATGCAAATTTCTCCTCGTCAAGTACGCTAGAATCAAACTGGGGAAGAAGACAAGAGTACCAAATGTCGTCCCTTGCTGTCGTTTTGAAATATTCTAACACCTTCTGTGAATTAAATGCCCGTAAGGGTTGGGTGAGTTGGTTGCGTAAGTGGTTTCCCAGTTAGAGCTCGTAGCAGCAGCCTTTCCTAGTGTGATTTATATTTTTGTGTAGTTTGCGAGCTGCGGCACAATGACCAAGTTACCCAATGCGCACCTAAAGGATAGCGTCTACGAGTTTTTCTGGAAATTTTCCAAAAAAAAAAACTTCTGAATTATTCCTTACATTTTTTTACGTGACATATTTTTTAAACCATCCCCAAATAACGATATTTTTTATATTTAAAAATAATTGTATTTTATTTTATTCTAAATGACATAAGTATATGGCCACATAAAACAGGACAGATTTAAGATCACAATTTTAGACGATGGAGCATTACTTTAACAACAGAAAATAGAACAATATGATGATCATGATATGCGACCTTTCGAGGTAGTAAGGAAGTTTTTTTCTGGGAAAGAATATTTAAATCACTTGATGGTAAATATGACACCGTACTACATTCTTTTTGATCAAGTGATCTACTTTATTCAAAAGGAATTTGAACCAATTTAGCCACATATCGACTATACTAGAACAAGTTTCCACGTACCTCCCTCTTATTCCTTTTCGGTACGGATAGTAATGTGGACTTGATTTCAACATATCTATGAGAATATATTCTAAAAAAAGATTTCAGTTTTTGTTAAATCAAAAGTAAGATTCTGATATCTTTGGATGTATTGAAAAATGTCACTCTAGCTAGTGACATATGTTCTTGGAATAATTCAAAAATGCTGCATAAAATAGGTAAAAGGGAAAGTTTGAGTATGTTATGATGCTTTAGAATCCAAGTAGATAAGGCTTATTTTCCCTTATGATACAAGTTATCTAGAAAAATCTAGATATATTCACCAACACGTAATTGTTCTTGAAATTTCCACCCTTTTTAAAAGAACTAATATACAACTCTGAGGACTCTATATATATAGCTTCACAAGGTTCATGCTTCTCACAACAAATCAAGCCTTGATCATTATTTCTTGTATCCTTCACAACTTCTTTAATTTCCACTTCACCAAAAGCTATATAAATCTTGGCATTTTGCCAATAAACTCATTATTTATTGAACTTATAAACATGGATATGGTGATGAAGTTGGGTGCAACAAGCCCTGTGGTGATATTCGCCAAGAGTAGTTGTTGCATTTCTCATAGCATCGAAACCCTAATTCGTAGTTTTGGAGCAAACCCTACAATTTACGAGCTCGATAGACATCCAAATGGGAAGCAAATAGAGAAGGATCTAATTGAACTAGGGTGTCAGCCAAGTGTACCAGCAATATTTATAGGGAATGAGTTTATTGGAGGTTCTAATGAGATCATGAGCCTCAATGTGAGAAGCAAGCTGAAACAATTGCTCATTAGAGCTAATGCCATATGGGTATAAAAATAGTAACTCTAGAAGTTTTGGTAGTAATTAAATTAACTACTTATTGAGAGTCTTTTAGCTTTCTTCGGATGCTTGTTTTTCGATAACTTTGGTAATAGTCATTTCTTTTGGCAATCTAATGACGGTTTTGTTTGTTCACAATCATATCTGATGATCGCATGAAATAGAAGCTATTAACAATGAGAATCTTTATGTAATGCATTTTAATCCAAGGTATAATAATAATAATAATCTTATACTACATATATTGTACATGCATTTAGTTTTATATATAATTTTGACATTTAACTTAAATTTTGAAGTGTGGCTCTTCCCCGCATTCTGCGTGAATGTGACCCTTCCCCGAATGCTTTTCTCTTAAACAAACAATGTAACATATTCTAATAGGAGACCACATGGCACATATTGCAACCATTCCTATCTACAAAAGCTTAGAGGTAAAACATATATACGAATGTAAATCTTCCACCCATCAATTGGAATATCTGTCTTTTTCCTTCTTTTTTTTTCCGAGCGCAAGGGAATGACAAAAGTGATCCAATTTGCAGAATGCATGTTGTAGGATAAGAAGGAATGTGCGAGCAAGATGCAAGAACTCGAACTTGTTCACGAATAAGTAATGTTAATTAATCTTCTCAGCATCGTTCCAATTTTGTCGGATATCCACAAAAGGACTACTTTTTCCATTTAAAGTGGGATATATAAAGGATGTAAATAGCTGCTTTCCTACTTGTGTTATAGAGTTTGTGGACTATTACAACTGATATATTGTTTCATTCATTAATGGACGACCTTGCTACCGGGGGCTGATGCAGCATAGGCATGGGCGGATCTATTAAGGCCCGAGGGGCGGTACGCCACCCGCAAGATTCAGTAGAAATTATATGTATATGGTATTTATATGCCTGAAATCAGGTAAATAAAAAGGTTGCCACACAGAGTTACAAAAGTCACTAAAGTGCCGGCGTAGTAGAAGCTTGCTGTGTCATCCTTAAGGTGAGGGGTCGAACAAGCCTTGTGACAATTTTATGATCGTTTTATCAATTTATATTCTCTTAGAATTAATATAAATCTTAGGAAAATTAACATGAAAGGTATTAGTCTACTAGTGTATGCGCGAAGACCTGATGTCACAAGTATGTGGGCAACTAGTAGAATATACAGAAGAATAAAACCTATCTTAATAGATAGCCAAAAATAAATAAAAACTTCATTGGGCTGTTGAACGGCATAGGAAGAGAGCACCTCGCCGTGGAATCTCAGGCCGGATCACGAGTAAGCACCAGCCTGGTAACCAGATATACCTGCCTCAGATCCTATATAATTAAGTACAGAAGTGTAGTATGAGTACATAAACAATATGTACCCAGTAAGTATCCTGTCTAATATCGAAGAAATAGAGACGAGAGGTCGACTTGACACTTACTAGGGTCAAATAATATGAGAAAATGTTATAATAAGCATGGATAGCACAAATGATTATAGACTTATAGCAAGGAGTAAGAGGTCCTTTCCTAGAGGATATCACAGTTAGCCATTTACATTTCGGGGCATATAACAAAGTTAAGTCCGTGGTAATATACCGAGCAAGAAGCATACGCAAGTAATGCCGAGGTCGTATGACCCGATCCAACACAAAAATAACCTATGCAGCACCGGAGGGGCAACGGCGCGAACCATAGATGCATCTATTACCCCGCTCGCGAATATATATATATAAAGCAATTACTCACGAAAATATTAACTTCTCTTTAAAAGGGACAAGAAAATGATGTTCCTCTTATTAGATTCATTTACCCCATTTAACATGATTTAAGCAGTCCCAAATTAATCATAAAGTTACAAGAACTTCACATAAAGCATGCTTTTGGGTCCTAGACTACCCGATCTTAAGCATAATAGTGGCTATGCATGGACTCTCGTCACCTAGTGCATACGTTGCCCCCGCAATTAGTGACAAACTATTCAATTATTGCACCTATGTGGACAATTCCCTCTTACAAGGCTAGATAGGAGTCTCACCTCGCTCCAAAGCGCACTCCGAATATCAAGAACGTGCTCAAACCCTCAATTTGGAGCCAAACAATCCGAAGCTAATTAAATGAGGTGGTTACTAGTCAATACAAGCTCAAGAGTTTGCATTTCAATTACTAAAGTAATTTCCCAACCTTAAATACTAGTTTTCCTAAAATCTGACCCTGGGCCCATGCGCCCGGATTTCGACACTTTTCGAAGAAAGTTGTTCTTTAAAACCTAAGGATCAATAATATATGATTTCTACTCCATTCTATAATAAATTTCGTGGTTAAATCTAACTTTGATCAAAACCCTAGGTTTTGCTCTAGTCCCATAATTTTCCTTAATATTTGTGTTTTATCTACCCGAGGTTCAGATATTAAACTAGAAATAAATAGGATTAACTTGCCTCAAGATGCTAGGTGAAAGTATTCTCTCAAGAGCTCCAAAATCGCCCAATAAATGAGTGAAAATGAGCAAAAAATGGCCTAGAGCCCGTAATAAATGAAGGTCACTGGTTTAGTGATTTCCGCATCTGCGGTCCTGGGCCGCACCTACACCCATCGCATCTGCAGAAAAGTGTCTGCTTCTGCGAAAATTCAGCTGGGCCACTGGGCAGCTTCTGCAGGAAGCAACCGCTTCTGCGGCTTCTGGCTTGACTTTCCTTGGCCGCTTGTGCGAGAAAACGATCGCTTCTGCGGCCTCACACCTGCTGCTGACCAACCGCAGGTGCAGTTATGATAGATAGCTGGAAATTCAGCTCCTTGCCATTTTTTCCAACTTCACTTGAGTTCACCCGATTGACGCTTGGGGCCCCCCAGCGTACCGACAAGTTTGAAATCATGAAACAGACTCGCTCGAATCCTAAAAATGCCCGAAACAATGCTAAATCTAAGAATCACCCCCTAAAACCAATTGAATCAAACTTATGAACTTCAAGATATTCAATTCACTTCTAACGTGCAGAAACGTACTTATACTACTCTGATTGACACCAAATTTTGCGGGCAAGTCTTAAAAGTTACATTGGACCTGTACCGGGCTCCGGAACCAACATACGGGCTCAATACCAATATGATCAAGCACTATTTAATTTCATTAAATCCTTAGAATTTTAGTTTAACAATTTCTAACAAAAATTCATTACTCGGGCTAGTGACCTCGGAATTTCGATTCCGGGCATATGCCCAGGTCCCATATTTTCCTACGGACCCTCCGGTACTGTCAAAATACAAGTCCGGATCCGTTTACTAAAAATATTAACCAAAGTCAAACTTAGCCTTTTAAGAAAATCTTAGGGAATCAAGTGTGCCTATTACAACTAAAACTCTTCCAAATCCTGAACCAACCATCCCTGCAGGTCGAAAATTAGTTAAAGCATGCGCGGAAAGTCTTATTTTGTTGGATGGGGTTCTAAAAAGCAAAACAACCAGTCGGGTCGTTACATTTGGTGTGGTTGCATTGTTCCCTAATCTTGTTTCCTCATCTTGCCCATCCATATTATTAAATAATCTTATTTTATCATTTAACTTTTCATATAATAATTCTACCTCGTACTTTACTTTTTTTTAATAATATTGCGAGTTTATTCTTTATATTGTTAGTGCATGACATCATGAATCGACAAAAAATAATACAGTCTATCCAAACATTTTTCATTAAAATGATACAATACAATATTATACGACACATTATAAAACTGTTGGCCTAAACTAGCCCAAATACACTCTTAATATGGTGTGATTGTTCGTTTTGGACCAATCCCGTACGGTTTTTCCCGAAAAGCCTGTCACCATTAAGAAATCCTAATTATATCTTATATGTAGACTCCCAATCTTTTCAGCTACCAATGTGGGACTTGGTTCGCATACCCAACAGAAACTATACATAATAATCATCCAAACAAGTTGAAGATAAAGAAAATAATAGCTAGGATGTTTGATTCTCATAAAAGAATAAAGTAAGAGAACAAATATTCTTATATGAATTCTTCTCCAGATAAGAGCGAGGGGCCAAATGTTGTCCCTTGCAAAAACAGAAAACTATGATAATATGCGACCTCTCGAGGCAGTAAGGGAGGTTTTTTCTGGGTGAGAATATATATAGGACGACAATATTGAGATCACTTGTTGATAAATATGACAAAGTACTGACAAATTCCTTTCTTGATCAAGTGGTCTGCTTTATTCCAAAAAAGGAATTTGAACCAAGTTAGTCATATATCAACTAAACTACAAGAAGCTTCCAAATTTCTCTGTGGTACCTCCTCCTTGTTATCGGTACGGATAATATTGTGGATTTGATTTCAACAGCACGTCTATGAGGACATATTCTGTGAATAAAGATTTCACTTTTCTCAAATCCAAAGTAGGATTTCAAAATCTTTGGTTGTATTGGAAAACATCATTCTAGGTGGATATCTTTCTTTTCCCTTAAGCATATACATTGTTTTTTAGGTGGAAATTATGAAATATATTTGTTCAACCAAAAAATGAATTTTTAGTTAAATCTGGAAATAGAAGAATCGGGTTACTGATAATCGAAAAATAAATAAATAAAGAAAAAAATTTTCAAATACTCAGATATGAAAACTTGTGAGTCAAAATATATTTCAATGACGTTTCGTGTCCCTTACATTTGATCAGATATCTCCCTTTTATAGATATCTTGGAGATATACGTTTTGCCCAAATCATAACGAGGTAATGAGGCTATTATGAGTAATTAATGACGTTGAATGCTACGTTACATAATCATTACATTCAATACAAATTCTCTAACGTATTCTACATTTAATGCCTATTAAATGCCGTATCTGNTGAATTCTTCTCCAGATAAGAGCGAGGGGCCAAATGTTGTCCCTTGCAAAAACAGAAAACTATGATAATATGCGACCTCTCGAGGCAGTAAGGGAGGTTTTTTCTGGGTGAGAATATATATAGGACGACAATATTGAGATCACTTGTTGATAAATATGACAAAGTACTGACAAATTCCTTTCTTGATCAAGTGGTCTGCTTTATTCCAAAAAAGGAATTTGAACCAAGTTAGTCATATATCAACTAAACTACAAGAAGCTTCCAAATTTCTCTGTGGTACCTCCTCCTTGTTATCGGTACGGATAATATTGTGGATTTGATTTCAACAGCACGTCTATGAGGACATATTCTGTGAATAAAGATTTCACTTTTCTCAAATCCAAAGTAGGATTTCAAAATCTTTGGTTGTATTGGAAAACATCATTCTAGGTGGATATCTTTCTTTTCCCTTAAGCATATACATTGTTTTTTAGGTGGAAATTATGAAATATATTTGTTCAACCAAAAAATGAATTTTTAGTTAAATCTGGAAATAGAAGAATCGGGTTACTGATAATCGAAAAATAAATAAATAAAGAAAAAAATTTTCAAATACTCAGATATGAAAACTTGTGAGTCAAAATATATTTCAATGACGTTTCGTGTCCCTTACATTTGATCAGATATCTCCCTTTTATAGATATCTTGGAGATATACGTTTTGCCCAAATCATAACGAGGTAATGAGGCTATTATGAGTAATTAATGACGTTGAATGCTACGTTACATAATCATTACATTCAATACAAATTCTCTAACGTATTCTACATTTAATGCCTATTAAATGCCGTTTATGCACCCTTTTCTATTGTCACATTCATTCCTTTTGATTCTCGGATATAAAGGACTTAGACAGGTACAGGCGCTGAGTTATTTGAATAACTGCCCGTGCCTCTTCCTCTGCTATTTGCTCGTATCTATTGCAACTCGTGCCTCTTGGTTAGTTGTAAGTTTTTGACCATTTGACCAATCTACATGTCTCGACACTCCTCTATGATCCCGCATCTCTTTTATCTCGCACCTAATCTGTGATTCATTTACCAATTGTGACCTTTTGATAATTCCACATGTCACGCTTTATTATCATTCATTTATGCACATATATTTCCCCAATACAGATAGTCCCCCCCCACTTTCCATTTATTCATCAGTTTGAATATTTGGAAAGTGGATTTCATAAAAGAAGAATTTTGTCACCATTAATACTCTGATAAAGTTGACGCTTCGACTGTCACTTCCTTTTAATGCTCTAGACACGTGTTGCTTCCTCATTGGTTGTACTGTCTCGCAGCACCTTTTTTAGGCTTTCTTTTCAGCTTCGCTTTCCACGAAGTATCAGTTATCATTATTGCGGTTCCTCCATAATCATATTTCTCAATAATATAAATATAGCTTCTCTTTTTGTCCCATTCTTCATAAATTGTCTTGAACACTTTCGCCTTACTAATTTTCTTTATTATCCCCTACTTTAATTCAACTCCTGCATCCATGGCTTCATCAAACCCTAACCTTAGGAAAACTCCCATTTTAGATAATTTTCCTAACGCTCCTGTTAGACATACAAGAGGAGGCAGGCTACGCAATTTAAGCTCCACTCATGGTGGTAGCACTTCAACGCCTCCTTCTGGTTCTTGTCCTTCCTCTGGAACTAGGGGTTCGCATTCTCAAAGAGGTTCTTCTCGAAGTAAAGACTCTTCTGAACCTCCGTGTGAACCCTTGGTGGAAGAAATTATTCCCACAGAATTTTCTTTTCAACATGATAAAGGATCCTTAAAAACTCAAGTTGCTGCACTAGACCGTGCTGATCCTTACCCTACTCTAATTACAAGTGCTTTGGCACCTGTAGTTAGGAAGGAGTGCCATTGGGCTGAAGATTTCCCCATTATAATTCCTAACCCAAATCAAAGAATTACCTCCTATATTATAGGTTATTCTTTCGTTTATACCTACCCTTTCACTTTACGGTTTAAACCGGCTATCGACCCGGTCATTTTAGACTTCTGCCGCTTTTTTAATGTTTGCTTGGGACAAATTGGTCCAATAGTATGGCGAATTGTTGCCTGCTTGAGGCACCTTGCTAACAAAGCCAATGTAGAATTTACCTTTACCCATTTAATTCACCTTTACTCTCCTAGATTTTTTCGAAACAGGATATTTGGCTTAGCAACCAGGAGCAAAAGAGTTTTGGTGAATCATGAAGATGAGAAAGACCGTGGCTGGTATGCTCGGTATGTTGCTGCCCCTACCGTGGGTGTAGTCGGTGAAAAGAACATCCGCTTTCCGGAGAAGTGAAACTTTGCACGTAAGTATTAAATATCCCCGTGCCTGTTTATTCCCAACCTTACTTGCTTTAACTTTCATGTTTCTTTTTCAGAAACCATGGGTATGGTTGCACCCGTACCTGATATCCGTGGTTGGGTAGAAAGACTTTTGAAGGTAACACCAATGGAAGGTAGGGTATGGAAAACCCTTTCCAGTCGCTATGGTTGGAAACCAAAAACTCATGGTAAGATTTTTTTTTAAACTTTCGTATCCTTTGCTATCTTGGCTTTTTAACCATTTTTTTCTTAGGTTTTGCCACTCGAGGAGTCACTCTTGAAGGTGTTTTGGCATCACGTGGCCAAGACATATTCCTAGGATCACACCAGGATATTTCAGCTCCCTCAAGGTCTGAGAAAAGCAAATCTGTTCTTGAAGATGATTCTGAAGGAGAAGGTGAGCGCTCTTTGGTAACTAGACCACGAGCCAAGAGACGAATTATCTCTGATGATGAGATCAATGTCTCTCCTGACTTGCCCATTTTCGAACCTGTTATAGCTCCAGTAGTCATTCCTGACGATGACATTTCTCCCCCCTATGATACTGTCGAATCTATAAATCAGCTTTTTAATAGTGGTTTTAGTAGTTGTACTTTAGGTCCGATTTTGGATGAACCTCCCTTGTCTTCCTCTACCATTCCTGTGATCGTTTCTCTGCCTCCCCCATCTGTTACTTCCTTTCCTTCTTCTACTATTCCTTCTCCAACAATCACTCCTCCCATAGTCCATTACACTGAAGTGGGATCCTCAAGTAGGAGTTCTACTATGAGGAGTGTTACCATTGAAGTCCCTGCTAATAGCAGCCTTCTGAGGAAATCTGGGCAAGCCAACACCTGGCTTGAGCCTTTAATTGGCCACATTAAAAAAGCAAAACTCGAGAGTCATAGTAATATGACTCTCTTGAACGACATTGTTCATGCCAGTCTAAAGGTATTCCTTAATCTCTTTTGTTTTTTTAAAGATTTTTTCCTTTAGGAATTTTAACCTTATAAACTTTACATGAACAGATTAATCTCATTGGTAACAAGCTTATGAACCGAGTTCCTCTTTTAGAGAAACTGGCTCGTGACCTGGAAAAAACTACTCATGAAGCTGAAGAAGTTGCTCGTGACTCTCAATTAGAAGCCAAAAATTGGAAAGGTCAATAAGAGAGTTTACAGATTAAAATGGACATTTTGGAGAAGAGAAAAAGTTCTTTAGAGAAACAAGTCCAAACTCTTACTTTTGAATTGGCTACAGTCAAGGCCGCTGCAGATCAATCTAAAGAGAGAAAAAGAAATTTTTTTAGAACAATTATCCACGGTTGCTGATGAAAATAAAGTTTTGAAGGCTTTGTTGACTCAGAAAGAAACATATGAAGAAGGGGTGGCTCAAGAACTTTCTCGAGTACAAGAAGAATTACGAGCCTCTACAGACAAAGTTTATGCTTTGGAAAATACTCATACCTCATTGCAGTCATCTCATGATTCTCCTTTGCTTAGGAACGAGGAGCTCAAGAACGAAGTTACGGCCTGGGAGAAGGATTATGAACTTTTCGAGGAATTCTCCAATATTGAAGTGAGTTGGACCTATCTCAAGACCCGCCGTGACACTTTAGTAGAGGTGATCCAGGAAGATTTTAACCTTGAATCTGAGTTGGCTAAGGTAAATGAAGCCATTGAAAGAACACAACAGCCACCAGATTTTTCATCTCCTGAAACTAGTCTTCCTTCAGTTGAAAACCCTTTGACTGAGGTTCCTTCAAATGAAACTTCTTTGATTGAGACTGCTTTGGTTGGAGTTCCCATAGATGAAGTTTCTGTACCTGAATTCCCCATGTCTACTGTACTCGAGACTCCTGTGAATGATGAGATCACTGTTAATGTTGTGATTCCCTTAAGTTCTTCTGTGCCTATTGCCGTTAATCAAGCTGAAGTTTCGCCCGTGGTTGTTGCCAATACCATAACTGAAGATCAACTCTTAACTGTTGATGGTGCAAGTACAGTTGCGCCTACAAGTGATCCTTTTTCAGTTTTTTTACCTTAGAAGGTTTTTTATTTATTTGTGATTTGAGTTTCATCCTTTTTGCAGGTGGCCCTTTAGAAGGCTATGTTCAAAGTTTTTAGTTTCCTATGATAACTTTTTGACATCAAACTCCTGACTTAGGATTTTTTAAGATTTCAAGTCAAGCATTGTATAAGAGGCACTTTTGCTTCGATGATCAAGTTTTGTACTTGACTTTTAATATTTAAGAAGTTCGTTTTACCAAACTCATATCTGTTCGATTCATGCCTCTTATTTTTGTAGGACTTAAAAAATAGATTGCATTTTTACTTTCTGAAAATGCTTTCATCATTCTCATGATTAAATAACATGAGTTTTATCAAAGAGGGCCCTTTTATATATTGACACTTGATGAAGAAGACGTCTCAACTTCATAATGGTATTTTATATGATATAAGAAATAGGAACATACATATTTATCTGGAATAACTTGAACAAGTTGTAAATCATTCCTTTCATGTATGTGAATTACATATATAACTTTCTCGCAACTGTTTTTCTTGTAACAGATTCACAAAAAATACAACAATAGCTACTGGGTTTTTCCTTATAACCCGTTTTCATATATAGCCTTTACCCTAATTAAGAAGGGTTTGAGAGGTGAATCCATTGTTCTCATGGGAAAGAATACTATGATGGAATGTCATGACTCATTTAGCTTCCACTCTACACTTGACTTCTTTTAGTCTTGAGTTTATATACACGTGATTGTATATTCTATGTAGTCCCCCAAGTGTTTGAGTGTTGAAGTATGAAGCCTCGAGCACTTCATAGTTTCCTCTAGCTGGCCACTTTCCTAAAAAGGAAATACGTATGGGACTCGGGGGTGTGATTATAGATGAAGACTGCTTTACCCGTATATGTTTCTATCAGAATTATTGTAACCCTAGGCTTGGAATTTTAGTATATTCCATTTTGCCTTACAGGTCGTGACTCATCATTTAGTATGGGTAAGCGTTTTGCCTATTATCTAAAATCGTTAGTCAAAAAGTATTAATAATTCGAAAAATAAAATCTGACATAATGATACCTGACCGAGTGTCTTTCCTTAGAAGTAATATCTCTTCAAATGAATAGCCTTCCAATGTGAGATAAGTATTTTTCTGTCCATTGTCTCTAACTCATATGCTCATTTCCCTGCAATATCATGAATTCTATAGGGCACTTCTCAAGTTGGACTTAACTTACCACCGTTGGTTGCCTTTGTAGACTGAAAGATCTTTTTAAGCACGAAGTCCCCAATTTTGAAGTATCACAAACGAGCTTTCCTGTTGTAATATCGTTCGATCACTTGCTTTTGTGTGGCCATTCTTATAAACGCAGCCTCTCTCCTGCCTTCTAACAAATCTAAATTGACCCGCATCTCTTCATCATTAGATTCCTGCGTTGCTTAGGACACCCTCATGCTTGGCTCCCCTATCTCAACTAGGATAAGTGCCTCAGCCCCGTAAACCAAGGAAAAAGGGGTCTAACATGTGCTTATTTTCGTGGTTGTGCGATATGCCCATAAGACTCCAGGTAATACTTCAGGCCAGTTAGCCTTTGATTCCTCTAATCTTTTCTTTAAATTATTGATGATGACTTTATTTGTCGATTTCGTTTGCCCATTCCCTACTGGATGATATGGTGTTGATGTTATCCTTTTTATTTGCCAACTTTGAAGGAATTCCGTGACCTGAGCTCCGATAAATTGTGGACCATTGTCACATACAATTTCTTTTGGTACACCAAATCGACAAATGATATTTTGCCAAATGAAATCCTTGACATCTTTTTCTCATACCTGTTTAAATGCTCCTGCTTCTACCCATTTAGTAAAATAATCAGTGAGTACGAGTAGAAATTTTACCTGTCCTTTAGCTTGAGGCAATGGTCCAACTATGTCCATTCCCCATTTCATAAATGGCCACGATGTAATAACCGAATGTAGCAACTCAGCAGGTCTGTGCATATTATTACCGTATCTCTGGCATTTATGGCATTTAGCTACGAAGTTCGTTGCTTCTTCTTCCATTTTGGGCCAGTAATATCCTGCCCTAATCAAAGTTCTTACCAGTGACCTTTCTCCTGCGTGGTTTCCACAATGTCCTTCATGTATTTCCCTCATTACGTATTCTGTTTGAGAAGGTCCAAGGCATCTTGCTAATGGGCCACCAAATATCTTTCATAAAGGTTACCTTGTTTTAAACAGTAACGAGCTGCCTTTTTACGAAGTGCATGCACTTTTACCTTGACATCAGGTACGGTACCATACTGCAAAAAAGCTATAAGTTCATTTCTCCAATCCCAAGTTAGATTATTAAAATTTACCTCGTTCTTATCAGGTTCGAGAATCAAGTGAAATAAATGTATAACTGAGGCATTAGCATCCTTTGTTATATCAGCTGCTGATGCAAGGTTCACTAAGGCATCTGCTTCAACATTATCATCCCTTGGTATTTGTATAACCTTCCAAGACTGGAACTCTTTTATCAATTCCCTTACGTTTTCCAAATATTGTTGCATCCTTACCTCCATGGCTGTGTAAGTCCCCAACACTTGATTAACCACGAGTTGAGAATCACTTTTGACCACCACCTGGCTTATCCCAAGTTCTCGCGCCAATTCCAGACTTGCAATTACAGCTTCATACTCTGCTTCATTATTAGTTACGGAATGATATTTAATAGCTTGCCTAATAGTTTCTCCCGTGGGTGGTACTAAAATAATTCCCACTACAAAAAACTGGAATTAGCTACGGACGTCGTCGGTAATCTGTCGCTAAAATGCTCGTTGATAGCAGAATCTTTTGATAATCCGTCGCTAATCCGTCGCTAAATGAGATTAGCGACGGATTTTTCTGTTTAGCTACAGATTTTCTCCGTCGCTAAACCCTGGTTTTTTTAGTAGTGTCCTAAGCCTGCACCCTTAATGTTAGATGATCCATCAGTGAATAAAGTCCGTACTCCTGGATTTGCTCCATTAAGTACCTGAACTTCTTTTTTGGCATCCAATTGTATTCCTTGGCTAAAATCAGCCACGAAATCCACCAGTACTTGGGATTTTATTGTTGTTCTGGGTAGATACGTGATTTCATACTCACTTATTTCTATAGCCCATTTAGCTAACCTTCCTGACAACTCATGTTTATGCAGAATATTACATAAGGGGAATGCAGTTACTACTGCAATTGGGTGACATTGGAAATATGGTCTTAATTTTCTAGATGACATGATTAAAGCTAATGCTAATTTTTCTAACTGTGGATAACGTGACTCAGCATCTAACAAAGATACTAACATAATAGATAGGAAATTGTTTACCTTGTTCTTCTCGAACCAATACTGCACTTACCGCAACTTCTGAGACTGCAAGGTAGATAAAAAGTCTTTCCCCAACCTTAGGTTTTTCTAACAGTGGTGGGTTTTCCAAATATGTCTTCAAGTTCCTAAGTGCTTGTTGACATTCTTCATTCCACTCAAATCGATCTTGTTTTTTAAGGGCTGAGAAAAACTTGAAACATTTTTCTGATGACTTTGAGATGAATCTTCCCAAGGCCGCGATCCTTCCTGTGAGTCTTTGAACTTCTTTTTTGTTTGAAAGTAAATCAGGAATTTCTTCAATAGCTTTAATCTGTGCTGGGTTACTTCAATACCACGGTTAGAAACAAGAAAACCCAAAAATTTTCCTGATGCCACCCTAAATGCACATTTTTCTAGGTTCAATTTCATATTATATTTTCGTAAGATTCTAAATGCTTCGGGTAAATGTGATAGATGATCCTCTGAATGTTGAGTCTTAACTAACATGTCATCTATATAAACTTCCATGGTCTTACCTAAATGTTCTTGAAACATTCCAGTAACTAACCTCTAATACGTTGCACCAATATTTTTAAGACCAAAGGGCATTACTTTATAACAATAAGTCCCCCTGTTCATTATAAATGATGTTTTTTCCTCATCTTCTGGATCCATTTTGATTTGGTTATAACCTGAGTATGCATCTAAAAAACTTAATAGTTCATGTCCTGCAGTAGCATCAATTAACTGATCTATATATGGTAAAGGAAAAGAATCCTTCGGACAAGCTTTATTAAGATTAGTGTAATCCACACATACACGCCACTTACCATTCTTCTTAGGAACCACAACAATGTTAGCCAACTAGTTAGGATACTTTACCTCACGAATTGACCCTATTTTGAACAATTTTTGAACCTCTTTCTGAATCACTTGATTCTTAAAAGCCCCTTTGCTTTCATTTCTTTTGCTTGACTGGGGGATATGATGGGTCTTCATTCAATTTATGAGTCATGACCTCTGGTGGTATTCCTGTAATGTCAGAATGGGACCAAGCAAAACAATCTGCATTAGCTTTTAAAAATTCAATTAACTTACGTTTTACCTCTGGGCTGAGATTTGCTCTTATATACACTTTCCTCTCGGGCTAGTGTATAAATAAAACCACAGCCTCTAACTCTTCAATCATCATTTTAATGTTCTCGTTTTCCTCTGGTTCTTGAATAGTGTCAGGCCTTGAATCCACGTCTGTGTTTCCTTCTTCAGTTAAGGTCGAAGCTGCTCCCTCCTTCACTGAATTCTGTAACTGCTATTTGGCTTCACTTTGAACAGTTGAATCTGCACCGGAGTTTATACTCCTGGATGTTTGTTGATCACTTCTGATCAGGCAAATTCCCCATGGTGAGGGAAATTTAATAACTTGATGCAACGTTGACAGTACAACATCCATATCATGGATCCATGGCCTCCCAAGAATTATGTTATAAGCCATTTCCAAATCTACCACCTGGAACTTAGTGTCTTTGACAACACCTTCTGCAAAGGTGGTAAGGATCGCTTCGCCCTTGGTTACGACATTGGAATTATCAAACCCTGACAAAGTATAGGCTTTTGGAACCAACTTGTCCTCAGCTTTCATTTCGCATAGCACTCGTATCAAGATAATATTTACTGAACTACTTGGATCAATCAGAACACGTTTAACATTAGTATCATGTACAAGTAATGATATTACCAGTGCGTCTGCATCTGCGTCGCTTAACGTGATATTTTCCTCATCCAACACGTGTCGTAACTGCTTTCCATGAGTGATCGTCATTTTGGATATTTTATTGGCTGTAGTATACGAGACACCATTGACATCTTCTCCTCCACTTATAACGTTGACTGTCCGTTTCGGAGAGGGCGGCTTCGGGGGCTCCTGTCTATTTTTCATATATGCTTGTTTACCTTTTTCACTGAATAATTCAGTGAGATATCCTTGCTTTAACAAATGATCCACTTCACTTTTTATAAATCTGCAATCTGCGGTTTTATGCCCGTGATCATTATGGAATTCACACTAGTGATCTGGATTTCTTCTACTTGGGTTTGATCTCATCTCCTTCGGCCACCGTACCTTATCTCCCATGCCTCTTAAAATAGCCACGAGCTCGGAAGTGGTTACATTAAAATTATAGCCACCAAACCTTGCCTTCAAACTCCCATCATCATCTCACTGTCCACGTGTGCCTCGATCATTGGTGAACCTTGATAAAGAGCCTGATTCTCTGGGCTTATGATCGTACCTTTCTTGTCTTGACCTTGATTCTTTACCTGTAGGTCCCATATAAGGATCGTACCTATTTTTACCGGATCTCCTTTTATTGTCTATACGCCTTGAACTTGTTTTCTCATCCGTTTTTGCTCGTAAAATAATATCTTCCTCGATACTCATCTTCATGCTATACCTGTTGTAGACGTCGTTCCAAGTTGTTGCTGGGAATTCTCGAAGGCTTTCTTTGAGTCTCCTCGTGGCTTTTGAACTTTTCTCATACAGATTGCTAGCAAAAGCTATGGCTGCCCAGTTGTCAGGTACTCGTGGTAGCAACATTCTTTCTCGTTGAAATCTATCTACAAATTCCCTCAATAACTTGGAATTCCCTTGCTTGATTTTCAAGATATCCTCCATCCTCTTTTCAACTTTTTGAGCTCCAGAATGTGCTTTAATAAACAAATCTGCAAGCTCGGCAAAGGAATTTGTAGAATTTTCAGGTAAAAGAGAATACCAGGTTAAAGCTCCTTTGGTGAGTGTTTCACCAAATTTTTTGTCCAGGACTGATTCGATTTCTTTCTTAGTCAAGTCATTCCCTTTGACACCTGTGGTGAATGCAGTGACGTGATCTCAGGGGTTTGATGTTCCATCATACTTTGGAATATCAGGCATTTTAAATTTCTTCGAAATTGAGAGGGGGCGGTATTTGGCTTCCATGATTGTTGAGAATATTTGTCTATGTCTACTCCTTTGATCACGGGCGGCACCCCAGGTATTTGTTCTATGCGTTCATTTTGCTCCTTAAGCTGTTTCTGCAAGGTTAGTACGAGATTTTGTAAATCAGAATTAGCTTGATTACCTGGGTCTCCTTCTTGCTTTTCACTAGGAGTTCCTCCACTTCCTGAATTAACCAATCCAGAGTGGGGATTCTCTAGAGTGTTATTGTTATTGTTTGGAGTTGGTATTGGCGGGGCTACAGGTAACTAGTTAACAAAGGCTTGAAGAGCTTTTCTAACTTGAGTAGCAATTATCTTTTACAACGCCTCATTCATATCTTCGATGTTGTTGAGTTGATCCTGTTCATTTTCCTGAGACCCATCGGGAGTGCCTTCACGAGATCGTTATGGGGAGCCTCGTGGAGAACCTTGTGGTGAATCTCGTGGAGAACTTCCTTGAAGTTGTTGGCTTGTCTGAATTTCTGGAAGTTTGTCGTTGTTGTTCGACATGATTGATGTGAACCAAGAAAATCAAGAAGAAATAACGTTGATTATCATATTCCCGATAACGGAACCAATTTGTTCAACCAAAAAATGAATTTTTAGTCAAATTTGGAAAGTAGAAGAATCGGGTTACTGATAATCAAAAAATAAATAAATAAAGAAAAGAATTTTCAAGTACTCAGATATGAAAGCTTGTGAGTCAAAATATATTTCAATGATGTTTCGTGTCCCTCACATTTCCCTTGTATAGATATCTTGGAGATATACGTTTTGCCCAAATCATAACTAGGCAATGAAGCTATTATGAGTAATTAATGACATTGAGTGCTACATTACATAATCATTACATTCAATACAAATTCTCTAACGTATTCTACATTTAATGCCTATTAAATCCTTTATCTGCACCCTTCTCTATTGTCAGATTCATTCCTTTTGATTCTCGGATATAAAGGACTTAGACATGTATAGGCGCTGAGTTATTTGAATAACTGTCTGTGCCTTTTCCTCTGCCATTTGCTCGTATCTATTGCAACTCGTGCCTCTTGGTTAGTTGTAATTTTTTGACCATTTGACCAGTCTACGTGTCTCGACACTCCTCTTTGATCCTGCATCTCTTTTATCTCGCATCTAATCTGTGATTCCTTGACCAATTGTGACTTTTTGATAATTCCACGTGTCACGCTTTATCACCATTCATTTATGCACATATATTTCCCCAATACAATATTTTTTTTCATATCGAATCTAATAAAGAAAAAGGTTGCTATAAATGGATTTTGGTACAAAGTAGAGTTCACTCTACTATACATAGACGCTAAACAGGGGCTGATCTAGGATTTTAAGTTATGAATTCTGAACCTAGAGTTTTTTTTTGGCTTATTGGGTTCTGGATAAATTATTAATACATTAAGTGAGTTTTTTACACAAATAAGTATAAGATTTAGGTCAAAGCTACTTTGATCTACCGTACCCGTAACTTCAACGGTTGATATGCCCCTGCCGCTAAACTATACAACAATGTAAAAACATGAAAAGTTATTCCTAAAAGTGAAAACTGCTTTAAACACACAACTTAGTCCATTAACCAACCAAGAAAGAAGCTGCAAAAAGTGCCAAAAATCGAGTAATTAACAATCGCGTTGAACTTTAGCTAGTGATATATATGACTTATAAGTTTTGAGAATATTTTAAAGATGATGATTATATTCTGTAGACTTTCAGCTTGAGTATGTAATGATACTTTAGAATCTAGATAGATAAGGCATACAATATGCCCTTATCATACAAGTGATCAAGAACAATCCACCAATTCTTCCAAGTAGCAATTTTGACCATTTCTTTTAAAACTAACATACAACTCTGAGGCCTCTATATATAGCTCCATTACAGGTTCAAGTTTCTCACAACAAATCAAGCCTGAAATTCACTTCACAAACATTTCATTATTTCTTGTAGCCTTCACAACTTCTTTAATTTCCTCTCTTCACCAAAAGCTATATAAAATCTTGGCATTTTGCCAATAAATAAACACATTATTTCTCGAACTTATAAACAATATGGATATGGTGATGAAGTTTGGAGCAACAAGTCCAGTGGTGATATTCAGCAAGAGTAGTTGTTGCATTTCTCATAGCATCGAAACCCTAATCCGTAGTTTTGGAGCAAACCCTATAGTTTATGAGCTGGATAGACATCCAAATGGGAATCAAATGGAGAAGGCACTGATTGAACTAGGGTGCCAGCCAAGTGTGCCAGCAATTTTTATAGGGAATGAGTTAGTTGGTGGTTCTAATGAGATCATGAGCCTTAATGTGAGAAGCAAGCTGAAACAATTGCTCATTAGGGCTAATGCCATTTGGGTATAGAACTAGCAACTCTACGAGTTTTGGTAGTAATTAAACAAACCACTTTGTGAGAATCTTTTAGCTTCTTCGAATGGTTGTTTTTCCTCCCAATTTTCTTACTTGATGTATTAATAAAGTTATAACTTTGGTCATAATCGTTTCTTTTGGCAATCTAGTAGCGATTTAGCTTTGTTCATAGCTGATGACATGAAAGAAGTTTATAACACTCAGCATATTTACGTACTGCAATTTAATCTAAGGTATTCTAGAGCTAATGTATAATAAATATTTCAGTGTCTGGTTGCATGTCGTTTGAGATTTTGTTTTATCGTTACAGTTTGAGATTGAGCGACAACATAAGTAATATCAAGCTCATAATCATCTCTACCTAAACACATGTACGCTTATAATTAGTTTATTTCGATTCTAGTTAAGCCTTAATGATCTCAAAATATGCAATAATATTGATCGAATTATTCCATAATTTTGAAAGACATCACGGCTGGAATATGTCTGATTTCAACGGTCGAATCATTAAGAAAGAATCAGAGCTCCAATGTGAATATTGTACATCAGATGTGAAAAGAAAAATAGATACCACCATATGCGTATGTAGTGTTATAGTATCAGGTTCATCTGAACGCGGTATTTTCATCACAAAGTACAAACTTAGTGCAGTAATTTACTAAATTATAACACATAGTGGATCTGAACCTATAACTTTAAAAAATATGATAGAATATCAAGAACGTTAAATGTTGAACCCACAAAATTTAAATTCGGGATCCGATTTTAAATACCACATGCCACATTTAGCAACTATTCCTGCCTAGACGGATAAATTCTTCTCCCCCCACCTCCCACCACCCCCCGACGAGTGATTCTCTCTTTTTGCAATGGCGGGGAATGTGCGGGACGCCAGAACTCGAACTTGTTAACAAATAATGCAATAATCAATTGTCCTTGTCAAGCATCATAAAAACATTATCCAGTTTAAAGTTATTTATTTTATTTTTAAAAAAAAAAGAGTTAAAGTAATTTTTTAGGGTTGTAATTTATTTTCATAATGTAACCGTCAAAATTAGTCAAATTATGGTCCCTCCAAATTTACACCTTTTAAGCACTTTTGATTTAACCAAATATATTTACTATTATTTTATTCTTACTATTTTCTTAGTCCCCGAAACACCCTTCCGAAACCCTCCAATTATATATATATATATAAGCACTCATTTGTCGAAATAATTAAGCTCTTCTTTCACGAGCCTTTCAAAGTAGCAAAGGACCATTGTTTTCTAATCACTTTTAGCAAACTTCAAATTTAAACATATTATAATATAGGAATTAAACTATTAATCCATCACTCCTTATAATAACTCTATTGTAAGCCCTTTGCAATAACCCTATTACAAAACAACACTCTTGACTAACTTTAGTCAAACAACCAAAACAATAACAGTTAAATGATGTCCTACAAAATACTTCTCGAAAGCCATGTAGGTTAACAAGTAAAGAACAAAAGATATGGACTCAACAAACATAAGGACTCAAGACATCTTCAGTGTTGGGATCTGGTCCTTGGTTTGTAGTAACTTTGTTCTTGAGTGCACCTGGAGAAAACAGTGGCGGCTAGCACTTGATATGATAGGTTTTTCATATTATCGTCAAGTGTTAGGTCAAACCTTGTATGATGTTGTTTATATATGAGAGAGCATGATTGAAGAGATAGGAATATTACACCTTTTGGTTTGGCATCTAGCAGTAGCAACAACACTGCTGCCAGGCGGTACAATGAGGCAGCTTTTACAGGTATAGTTTTGATTGTACGACATTTGGGGAACTGATCCTATTTGTTCCCTTATCTGTTTCCCTATCTAGTTTCTCGAGGACATTTGGCCCGACCAGGAAGCATATCACAATAGGCGCAAAGGAACTGACCACATCAGGGTCCTATCTGGTTCCTTAATAAAGTGTTGCAAATCATCAAAACCATAATAATATAACCTATCATAATAAGAGAACAATTTCCAATACAAACACAAGATATATGTATAGGGTCAAATTCTTCCCCTTGTTGTGGCCACGACCTTGGACTACACAATGGTCGTAGTGAGGGTACGCACCCAGAATGACAGAATAAAAGCGTGTTAACAAGTCTCGTCGTCCCCTCGAGGACACACTGCCTATTTTTATATTATTTTGCTTTATTGTCTCGAGGAGATCCTCCTGTTATATAAAGGAGGATCCCAATATTGTAGAGGGCATATCCTTTTCTAATAAAAACTCTCTTTATCTCTCTTTCTACATTATTACTCTCTGTAACACTCAATACAGAAAAAGCAATAAAGGATATTGTATACATTTCTAGGTCTGATTATATTCGATTATGATTTACCTTAGATCTAGTTTTGATTTTATTTGCTTGCTAAGTATTCATTAACTTTCTACGCAAATAATTTGGCGCCGTCTATGGAGATTTCGGCAATCGAAACATAGTTTGTACCTAGAAATATCAAGAACAAACCACCTTCCTTCACATCCTATCGATACCAAAAATGGCAGAAAATGACGCAAGATTGAAAGCAATAGCTGGTGTCACAGCCAACCTCATTGGCCCCCTCAACGAAGCAGGTAAAGAAAATATCTTGAGCACAACACCTGGCAGCATTCAAGAGGGAGAAATCTCACCCTCTCCATCTGAAAATCTGATGATCTTGCACGAAAAAGGAGCTTCCACATCTGTGGTCAAAGAAACCCCACCCCCAGCGGTCAAGAAACTACTAGAAGAATTGTTGATGAACATCCTAGGCAGCTTACGCTAAGAACCCAGTGATGACTGATATTGCTACCACCAGCGAACATGACATTGTACGAACAAACAACAACCACTCTAATGACTAGACCAGCAATGGCACACTTGCAGCCATCCTAAAGAAAATGGAAGAAATGAAAAGTGAAAATAAGGCACTTCAAGATCAAATAAAAGAGCATATAGGAAGGGTGGACAAAATTCCCGGTGCCCCTAAGTTACTACTGAAGCGCGACGTGGGAAGATTCGTCGACCGGCCCTATAGCGAAGAAGTTGCACCTCAACCGATCCCAAAAACCTTCAAAATGCCGCCTTATTTAAGGATATATAACGAGACGACAGACCCCGAAGACTACCTGATCCACTATGTGACCGTTGTGAAAGGTAATGATCTATTCAAGGAACAAGTACCATATGTACTGCTGAAAAAGTTCGGGGAAACGTTAACGGGAGGGGCGTTAACGTGGTACTCGCAACTGCCAGCCAGAATGATATCGACATTCGAAGAAATGGCGGATAAATTTGGCACCGCCCATGCAGGGGCAAAGAAAGCTGAGGCCCGGGTCAATGATATCTTCGCCGTCCGGCAAACTGTAGGTGAGGGACTCAAGGACTTCTTGTCCAGATTCAACAGAGTGAGGATGAGCCTACCAAACGTATCGGAAGGCATGGCAGTAGCAGCCTTCCAAAACAGGCTGAGCAGAGATGGTTCAAGAGCAACCAAAAAGCTACTGAGCCAACTCATGAAGTATCCCCCCACCACATGGGAGGAGATTCACAACGACTACTGCGCCGAGGTACGAGCGGACGAGGATAATCTCAATAGACCAACCCAGCGGCTCGCGACGATACAGTCAGAAGCAAGAAGGGATCGACGCAGAGAAGGCCGACGGGAACAATCCTCACGTTTTAACAAAGAAAGGCACCAGCCTTACACCAGATCCTCACATCCACCGCCACCTAGACACACAGAAGCACTGCAGTAACATGTCGCCCCACTCTGTAACGAAAGAGGTATGCCTCCTTTACTATCTTCCCATAACTTTTGCGTGTCTCCTTTAGAAATAGTGTACGCACTGGAGAAGCTGGGCACCAAAGTACAATGGCCGCAGATAATGAAATCAGACCCCGCCACAAGGAAATCAAATGTCCTATGCGAGTTCCACCAGGAACGAGGACACAAAACCGAAGACTGTATAGGGCTACGGTAGGAGGTAGTCAGAATGTTGAACCAAGGATACTTAAGAGAGATACTCTATGATAAAGGGAAGATAAATTTCACACGAGGGCGGGAACAGCCTCAAGGACCGCCAAAGCCACATTCGTCAGCGCGCATCATCAATATGATCGTCGGAGGAGGCGACGATTCGGTAATCAATCATGTAAAATTCACCACCTCGCACAAATTAAAGCGAACAATCACCCACGAACGGTATGACGACTTTGAAGAAAGTATCACCTTCGATAAGTCTGATGCCGACGGTTTGTCTTTTCCTCATTATGATGCTTTAGTCATAACTTTATGTATTGCTGACACTGACGTTAAGAGGATCATGGTTGATGACGGAAGTGGAGTGTCACGACCCCAAACCCGATCGTGATGGCGCCCAACACAATTGCTAGGCAAGCCCGACCATTTTTACTCTCAACCCGAGAAAGAAGCTCAAACCAATCATTTGATTATCATTATTAACAATAAAGACACAATCTTAACTGAATAATCTCCCAAAGACCTAAGGGTCATGAGTTTAGAGCCTCTAACAATCCAGAGTAATAAAACTCCATACTACAAATGATCAAAACTGCGGAAAATAATAAAGAGATAGGGAAAGGAGTCGGGTCATGCGGACGTCAGGCAGCTACCTCGACAACTCCAATAAAACTCTGAAACAGCAACTAGCTCAGCTAAGCTCCCAAAATACCTGAATCTGCACACATGGTGTAGGGAGTAAAGTGTGTACTTCCATCTCAGCGGTAATAAAAGTGAATAATGCTGAGAAGAAAGAAAACCACGTAAGAGCTCTCTATCATGCTATAAAATACAGTACGACACTTTTTATACAACAGTATTTCCATGAAAATCCTTTGTAAAAAAAATCTGTTTCAGTTTAAAACCTCTTTTGAAAACATCTCTTTCTTTCATTATAAACAGTCAAGCATATGACAGCAACATCAAGTAGTGCAAGTCCGCACACAAATCAGCCCATCGGGCCCAGCAATCCTTTAACAATTTACACCAGGATATCTGGTCAACAAGGCAAGTAATACATGTATGCCAATAACATATGAGTGATAAATATCATGCCATGTAGTACAAACAGAAACCAATGTATGAATGCAATGCAATGCATAAGAACATGACGCTGCAGCGTACAACCCGATCTGTTTTGGCGCCCGACGCTCATTGTGGGGGGTTCAAACTCCGGAGGGGCTCCTACAGCCCAAGCGCAATATCAATATCACTCTCGCTGCGGTGTGCAGCCCTATCCATGCATAGTCATAAATGCACATAAGCCTCTTGGACACTAGTCACACAGCAGTTCTCAGCAAAAATATCAGCAAAATATCAATTAAGTTTTCAAATCTTAAAAAGATGGCTGAGTTTGCAAAATAACATTTTTAAACCTTTGACTGGGATAGAAATGTACACAGTATTGCAAAAATAATGATTTTTAATCCCCGAAGGATTCAAATATTCGGCACGAAGCCCAAAACATGACAATCAGTCCAAATCATTATAATTAATACCTTTAACAGGATGTCAATTCAGCTCCAAGCAATTTAGTAGTATTTTTATTAAGCGGGACGGGCCAAGTCACAATCTCCTATGGTGCTCTACCCCACGCCCGTTATCCGGCGTGCAAGCCACCTCAATATAGCACTATGATGTGCAAGTCCGGGGTTTCAAACCCTCAGGACATCATTTACAAGTATTACCCACCTCGAACCGGCGAAAACTCAAGCCCGCGATGCCTTTGCTCCTCAAACCGGCCTCCACGCACGTCCAATCTATCAAAAATCATAAGTAATACATCATAATATGCTAATGGGACATAACCCAATCGAAAGAACTCGAAAAATACTCGGAAATACGAAATTGGCAAAACCCGAGCCCCGGGCCCACATCCCGAAAAATTTCGAAATTCACATCTTCGTCTCGCCACGATTCTGTACATACCAAGAACTCCCAAATTGGACCACAAATGGCCCCTCAAATCCCAAATTTAAAGCTTTTGCTCCAAGCCCTAATTTCTTATCATTTTGCTATGTTTTCATGAATTTCAAGCATGATTCTTCAATAAAAGCATGTATTTAACTCATAAAACTTACCTCCAACGATTCCCAGTCTAAACCCCTTCAATTCCCGTCCAAAAGCTCTCAAGAATGACCAAAAATGGTGGAAAAATGGGTTGTTTTCGCGGCTGAAATATTTTTAACATTCTGTCCGGGTACTGTAGCTAACACTATGAGATCGCATTAGATCTCCCGCGATCGCATAGAACAAAATTCCCGGGCACTGTAGCTAACTCTATGCCATAGCATAGAACAGAATCCTGGGTAATGTAGCTAACACTATGCGATCGCATAGAACAAAAATTCCGGCTCCAAATTTAACACTATGCGATCGCATAAGCCTCATGCGATCACATAGAACAAATTTCCAGGGTCTCAAATTACTCTATGCAATCGCAACACTCCCTATGCGATCGCATAGAAAAGCCAAACAGCCCCCATAATTTCTTCTATGCGATCGCATGAGACCCTCTGCGATCGCATAGAACAAAAGTTCTCTGCAATTTTTCTGCTGCATTTTTCAACTCAAAAATTCCCGTTAACCATCCGAAATCACCCCGAGGCCCCCAGGACCTCAACCAAAAGAACCAACACGTTCTATAACCTTATTAAAACTTGTTCCAATCATCAAAACACGTCAAACAACGCTAAAACCATTAAAACACATTGGATTCAAGCCTAAATTTATCAACTTCTTCCAAAACTCGCATTCGATCCAAAACCCAACCAAACGACGTCCGAATGACCTGAAAATTTGCAGACAAGTCCAAAATCACCTAACGAAACTACTGGACCTTTCGGACTTCCATTCCGACTCCCGGATCAAAATATCACCTATCAACCGGAATTCGCCAAAATTCTAACTTCGCCAAAATAGGCTAATTTCTTCACCGGACCTCCAAAATTACTTCCGATTGCGCTCCTAAGCCTTAAGTCATCACCCAGAGCTAACCGAATCATCAAAATTCAATTCCGAGACTTCTAACTCACAAGTCAATATTCGGTTGACTTTTCCAATTTAAGTCTTCTTAAAAGAGACTACGTGTCTCATTTCTTAATAAAAATTACTCCAATTAAATTCTAACGCCCCCAGTACCGATAATGAAACATAAAGCAATACAATAAAGGGGAAACAGGGCGGTAACTCACGAGATGACGGGTCGGGTCGTCACATTCTCCCTAACTTAAACAAACGCTCGTCCTCGAGTGGACCCAGAGTTGTTCTAGAAGCTAACCAATAGCTGAAATTTCACAATCCATTTAGTCCATAAACCGTAAAACTACATTTCACCTTCTGAAATCTTACACAAGATCAGAACCTCACATTTTTACTCAGAATAAACCTGAACCAGCTGTATTAACCCATACCTGCAACCTCGGCTGCAATCATGTGATATACCACTTAACTCAAACACATACAGCGATAACTTCCATTCACAACAGCTGCCCACGACAACCAAATATCGATAGAAAATCTCTTGTTAGATAAAGTCTCATTTCAACACCTTCATATACTGCCAACGGTAAATAAAACACGCGATACCCGCATCCATTCCTCAGGTCACCCATACACAAAGCTATTTCCTTCTTGAATAATACCACAACAGATTTCCGGGCCAAACTTCGATATAAACTCTCTAGTCAGTCAAAATCACATCTGTTCGCATTCATTAATGACTCCAACAATTAACTCGAATTCAATGCACCACTTTGGTGATATGGCACCTCATCACAAGACTGAGCCACAGCTTGCATAATCCATGCAATAGTGACGGGCGGTCTGAACATACTCAAATCGTGATAAATGACTCAAATGAAAGAGTTGTACCCCAAGATCAACAGTACCATTACAACACAAAGTTGAGACCATGTCTCACATCATATAAATAGAACACCTAAATCTACCTCGAAAGGTCATAACTCCACGTAGCCTCGCTACAATACGCGATCCTATCCCAACATTGTTACACATGAAATGTCTCAAGACACCGGGATCAAAATAGAAAGCCACACATATATTGATGTCTGAAGCCAAAGCAATTCATAGACTTCCCCAGAGCACTAACCAGCTCAATAACGGTAGATTCACCCTATCCCTCAACAATACATATCGGGGCCAACCAAGCCATCTAAATCTGAATACGTGGCCACATCAGCCTACCAACGAACTCAATACCAAGAAGCCTGAAACTGTTCCTTCTACTACTATAACTCCTGTCGGAGCCGTACGATACGGTGCCCGGCACCAAATAAATACCGAAATCCACAATCTCATCCGGCGACATACCCGGCCACCAGAAAACGCATTTGGAAAGTCTCTCAATGCCGAAACTGAATCAATGGTAGAAAACGCTATACTGACATCCGTCACAAAGGCCCATTTAAGGAAAGAAATCCTTTCCAGCCGTACGTTGATCTTTGGAATACCAACCACTCTACTAGGACATAGTCCGATGCACCTCGCCATGCAACCTGTGGCATTTTCCGACATAGCCCACAACACAATAATCTAGAATAAATAACACAGAGACAACCCAGTCTACAATCCAATATTATATTCAAATCTAATATACCAATCAAAGAAAGATCCACTCAGACCTCCCATTTCCTATAACCGCTAAACGGTGTCGACACACACGATCTACAACCATTGCATAGTCGGATCACGAGAACTCCTAGTCTCCAACTCCATATAACACATGAATCTCTATACCTGATCCCGAATTCCACAGTATGAATACATATTACATCTCCAGTACCCAGTCACTCCACGAGAGATATTTTAAAAATTTCCCCTGAGCCATCAACAAACTCAGATATCAACAGTCGATCTATCAAGAAAATGCCGCAACACTACCGAAGTGCTTTCAACTTAATCACATTACCCTTTTTCTGAAGCATATACCCTCGTCAAATCACTATGATTAGCAACACCATTTCCTAAATCATCTGAAGATCGATCCTTTACTCACCTACAGCCGCCCGTGCTGCTTAAGAATTTAATGACTCTCCATCATGAACTGAACCAAAACCTTGAACACAGAACTCACAATTCTCGACAACATTATGCGTTTACCCTAACACACCAGGATACATGAGAACTTTTATCTCCCTTACGCGCCGCAAACATCGACGCATTCAACTAGTCAAGAACTTTCATTGATTCCATTTAGAAGAAAATCATTACACGCTCCATGCTTCGCATACCCATCAAATATATTCATCTTCAAATCACGGTAAAACCCTATAAGAACATCTCTGCCAACTCCAGTTGTACAACTAAACTACTAGGACTGAATCCCTTTTATCTAAACCAAGCTAAGCAAACTGCCAGCACTCAAGAGCTTTGTTGTACATTGCCCGTAAAACCCATTACGTCGAGCACATACAAGGAATTAATCATATCCTTACCATACCAATCCAGTTTATTATCAAGCTATTCCATTCATCCCATTTCCTCCCTGTCTCCTCTTTAATTTGATATTCTCTCTTGTTGTAGCATTACAATGCCTCAATTTAGGCTTACTACAGGAGATTCAAACATAAGGCCACATTGTCTAAGACTCATAGGCCACTGATTACTCTCTCAAATGTTTCCCAGAAATACCACATTCCAAAATACTCTATTTTGAAGCACTTCCTGCGAATCTGAATTCGCTACCACTACTTTCCTAATACTGATACCTAGGATCCCGTAGTTAACACAAAATAGCACAAGTCTTGCTCTTTTCTAATGAAGACACGGTCTTTAGTCACATACACAACCTTAAAACACATGATTATTTCATGTAAAATCTTGAACACATTAAACCATTCTCAAGAGTCATCCACTCTACTCAACTTGCATTTAGCCTGCTCAGCTAACAAAGCCACATGTGCCTCATTGGCATTCTGACACCACAGGATATGATCTCATTCGAATACAACCAAACATCTTCCTTCTTTATACACTGAGCATTCTTTACTAACAACAGCTCAAGACATACTATTATTTTTCTCACATCTACGAAACATCGTATAACTTTTATCAAAATTTTGCTTCACTCGTGCCATTCTCGGCTCAATTTCTGCAACCAGAACTGGTTCACCGGCATACTTTAAGAGGCACAATCAGCTAATCAATGGCAACCTCCCCAACTTAGCTCGAAGCCATATACATCACAACACGTATACTCCATTGCTGTCGTAATATCATGGTGAGATTAAACTCACTCTTTCACAAGCTTGTGGAGACACGAATCATCAGAAATTTTTAATTCTTCTGCAATTCTTGCATTCATTCACACAACAGTTAAACCCACTCTTTAGGTGACAATTTTTTTTTTAAGTCCCAAATTTTTCAAAAATTTCGACAGAGTTTCCTTTGTAATTGGGCCTATCCACCTGTCAGAGAATCACCAAAACCATCCTAACAACACGTCCACAACTTGACAAAGCATCACAATGTATATCAACAACATTAATCTCAATACTACATGTATTATATTATCAAAATTGATACATGGACATGCGTTGCACCTATTCGAATCATAACACATAGAAAATACCTTTCAATTACACATGAGATCTTCTAACATACACATAAGAATCTTACCACTTAAGGACAACCCGCAGGAGATATCCTACCTGCTTCGCCTCAATTCAGTATTTCGGTATGCCTTCCACCATCATATACGTTACACGGTCATATAATTTTCCTGAGTCTGAACTCAACCCGCAATGTGCTATGTACTTCGCTCCCAACTAGGAGCGCACCCACAACTCGGGGAAACACGTCCAATCATAATGGAAATCAAACACTTAACAGCTCATCTATTATCTAGCAAACTCCTTCGTCACTACCAAGATCACATAGATATATCTCACAGTACTAACATACTCATCACATGGATATCCAGCCGTCATTCCGGCTAATAGGGACAACACTAAACAATATAAGTTCAAAACACTTGCTCGCATAATCAGCACCTCGGTGCTCAGGCCATAGGCAAAGATCCGGCCTCAAGTCCTCCAGACTGGCCCAACATGAAACTTACGGAGATTACATCTCGCCCCTCGATCGGGGAATCACAAGCCATCAAGGCAAAAATGTTACTGAGCGCACGCGTGCGCATACAGACATGTGGAAGAAATTTCAAGAGTTATATCTCAAGATGAATCAAGTACGCACGATAAGAATTCCAAGAATGGGAAGTTTTCCTAAAGGTTCTGCAGCCTCTCGAGGATAAATACAAACGTCTCCGTACCGATCCGCGAGACTCTACTAACCGGCTCATGACTCATGAGGCCTAGTAACCTAGGCTATGATACCAACTTGTCACGGCCCCAAACCCGGTCGTGATGGCGCCCAACACAACTGCTAGGCAAGCCTGACCATTTTCACTCTCAACCCGAGCAAGAAGCTCAAACCAATCATTTGATTATGATTATTAACAATAAAGCTACAATCTTAACTGAATAATCTCCCAAAGACATGGGGGTCATTAGTTTAGAGCCTCTAACAATACAGAGTAATAAAACTCCATACTACAAATTATCAAAACCGCAGAAAATAATAAAGAGATAGGAAAGGATTCGGGTCCTGCGGACGTCAGGAAGCTACTTCGAAAACTCCAATAAAACTCTGAAACAGCAACGAGCTCAGCTAAGCTCCCAAAATAACTGAATATGCACACATGGTGTAGGGAGTAAAGTGAGTACTTCCAACTCAGCGGTAATAAAAGTAAATAATGCTGAGAAGAAAGAAAACCACGTAAGAGCTCTCCATCATGCTATAAAATACAGTACGACACTTTTTATACAACAGTAGTTCCATGAAAATCCTTTGCAAAAAACATCTGGCTCAGTTTAAAACCTCTTTTGAAAACATCTCTTTCTTTCGTTATTAACAGTCAAGCATATGACAGCAACATCAAGTAGTGCAAGTCCGCACACAAATCAGCCCCTCGGGCCCAGCACTCCTTTAACAATTTACACCAGGATATCTGGTCAACAAGGCAAGTAATACATGTATGCCAATAACATATGAGTGATAAATATCATGCCACATAGTACAAACAGAAACCAATGTATGAATGCAATGCAATGCACATGAACATGACGCTGCGACGTATAGCCCGATCCGTTTGGGCGCCCGACGCTCACTGTGGGGGGTTCAGATTCCGGAGGGGCTCCTACAGCCCAAGCGCAATATCAATATCACTCCTGCTATGGCGTGCAGCCCGATCCATGCATAGTCATGAATGCACATAAGCCCCTTGGGCACTAGTCACACAGCAGTTCTCAGCAAAAAAATCAGTAAAATATCAATTAAGTTTTCAAATCTTAAAAAGATGGTTGAGTTTGCAAAATAGCATTTTTAAACCTTGGACTGAGATAGAAATGTACACAGTATTGCAAAAATGGTGATTTTTAATCCCCGAAGGATTCAAATATTCGGCACGAAGCCCAAAACATGACAATCAGTCCAAATCATGATAATTAATACCTTTAACAGGATGTCAATTTAGCTCCAAGCAATTTAGTAGTATTTTTATTAAGCGGGACGGACCAAGTCACAATCCCCAATGGTGATCTACCCCACGCCCATTATCCGGCTTGCAAGCCACCTCAATATAGCACTATGATGTGCAAGTCCGGGGTTTCAAACCCTCAGGACATCATTTACAAGTATTACCCACCTCGAACCGGCGAAAACTCTAGCCCGCGACGCCTTTGCTCCTCAAACCGGCCTCCACGCGCGTCCAATCTATCCAAAATCATAAGGAATACATCATAATATGCTAATGGGACATAACCCAATCGAAAGAACTCAAAAAATACTCAAAAACACGAAATTGGCAAAACCCGAGCGCCGGGCCTACGTACCGAAAAATTTCAAAATTTGCATCACCGAAATCCTCGTCTCGCCACGAGTCCGTACATACCAAAAACTCCTAAATCGGACCACAAATGGCCCCTCAAATCCCAAATTTAAAGATTTTGCTCCAAGCCCTAATTTCTTATCATTTTGCTATGTTTTCATGAATTTCAAGCATGATTCTTCAATAAAAGCGTGTATTTAACTCATAAAAGTTACCTCCAACGATTCCCAGTCGAAACCCCTTCAATTCCCGTCCAAAAGCTCTCAAGAATGACCAAAAAGGGTGGTAAAAAGGGTTGTTTTCGCGACTGAAATGTTTTTAACATTCTGTCCGGGTACTGTAGCTAACACTATGCGATCGCATTAGATCTCCTGCGATCGCATAGAACAAAATTCCCAGGCACTGTAGCTAACTCTATGCGATTGCATAGAACAAAATCCTGGGTACTGTAGCTAACACTATGCGATCGCATAGAACAAAAATTTCGGCTCCAAATTTAACCCTATGCGATCGCATAAGCCTCCTGCGATCCCATAGAACAAATTTCCAGGGTCTCAAATTACTCTATGCGATCGCAACACTCCCTATGCGATCGCATAGCACAACCAAACAGCCCCCATAATTCCTTCTATGCGATCGCATGAGACCCTCTGCGATCGCATAGAACAAAAGTTCTCTGCAATTTTTCTGCTGCACTTTTCAACTCAAAAATTCCCGTTAACCATCCGAAATCACCCCGAGGCCCTCGGGACCTCAACCAAAAGAACCAACACGTTCTATAACTTTATTCAAACTTGTTCCAATCATCAAAACACGTCAAACAACACTAAATCCATTAAAACACATCGGATTCAAGCCTAAATTTATCAACTTCTTCCAAAACTCGCATTCGATCCAAAACCCAACCAAACAACGTCCGAATGACCTGAAAATTTCCAGACAAGTCCAAAATCACCTAACGAAACTATTGCCACTCTCAGAATTCCATTCCGACTCCCGGATCAAAATATCACCTATCAATCGGAATTCGCAAAAATTCTAACTTCGCCAAAATAGGCTAAGTTCTTCACCGGACCTCCAAAATTACTTCTGATTGCGCTCCTAAGCCTTAAATCATCACCCGGAGCTAACCGAATCATCAAAATTCAATTATGAGCCTTGTAACTCACAAGTCAACATCCGGTTGACTTTTCCAATTTAAGTCTTCTTAAAAGAGACTACGTGTCTCATTTCTTAATAAAAATTACTCCAATTAAATTCTAACGCCCCCAGTACCGATAATGAAACATAAAGCAATACAATAAAGGGGAAACGGGGCGGTAACTCACGAGACGACGGGTCGGGTCGTCACACGGAGCTTGAATTATCCATCCAAGAGTCCTCGCTCAAATGAGGCTCGAAGATAAGATAATACCAAGCTGCATAACACTAACTGGTTTTAACAATGCAGTGGAACGAACCTCCGGGGAAGTATCATTGTCGATTTTAGCAGGGGGAGTTACGCTGGAAACCACTTTCCACGTCATGAATCAGGAAATAGCCTATAACGCCATCATAGGACGACCATGGATATACGCCATGAGAGCGGTCCCCTCAAGCTTCTACCAAGTGATCAAGTTCCCCACTCCTTGGGGAGTGTTTAGCAGTCGGGGCAAACCGCGCACAGCACAACAATGCTACTGAATCGCCCAGGACTGCTCACATACCAAACAGTTGAAAGGTGCAAGTGCGGAGGCATAGCAATCAGCCGTATCGGGGACTAAGGTCAACCCGACAACGGAAGCTATAGAAGATCCGGATATCGTAGAAGCCTGCAAGGCGACGGTCGAGGATCTCAACCCGGTACAACTGGACAGCACCGACCACACGAAGAAAGCCTACATCGTACACAGCCTCTACAATCCATGTAAGTACCATGAATTCCTAACTAACCACGTGGATCTTTTTGCTTTCTCTCATTTAGATATGTCGGGAATACCGAAAGACATCGCTACCCATAAGCTAAACATCGACCCACTATATCCACCCGTACGACAAGTTAGAAGGAAGTTCAACGCCGCAATCAACGATGTCGTCGGCGAAGAGGTAGATAAGTTACTAGCCAACGGATCCATAAGGGAATCAAAATATCCCCAATAGGTCGCCAACGTCGTGATGGTCAGGAAGAAAAATGGGAAATGGAGGATGTGCGTCGACTTCACCGACCTCAACAAAGCATGGCCAAAAGACTCATTCCCATTACCCCATATTGACCTGTTGATCGACGCCACAGCGAGACATGAGCTGCTAAGTTTCTTAGATGCCTACTCCGGCTACAACCAAATCATGATGGTCGAAGAGGACCAAGAGAAAACAACATTCATCACCTACCAAGGGACATATTGCTACAAGGTGATGCCGTTCGGACTCAAAAACGCAGGGACGACATATCAGAGACTGGTCACCAGAATGTTCAAGGAATAGCTCGGTAAGACCATGGAAGTCTACATCGACGATATGCTGGTAAAATTGGCAAACAAAGAAGACCACCTCGACCATATGAAAGAAGCCTTTGGATACTGCGGCGATATGGGATGAAATTGAACCCAGAAAAGTGCGCCTTCGGCGTAGCATCAGGTAAGTTCTTGGGATTCCTCGTATCACAACGAGGTAACGAAGTCAATCGGACCAGATCAAGGCAATAGCCTCAATACCTGAGACCTTGAACAACAAGAAACAGGTACAGAAGCTGACAGGACGAATAGCCGCCCTATCCAGGTTCATCTCGCGATCCTCCGACAGGTGCCAGAAATTTTTTAGCGTATTGAGAAAAGATCACAGACTGCAATGGAATGAGGAGTGTGCCGAGGCTTTGAAAAAGTTGAAGAAATACCTGTCTTTGCCACCACTGCTAGTCAAGGAGAACCCTTGCTAGTATACCTGGCGGTGTCCGAAGTCGCTATCAGCGCAGTCCTGGTCCGTAAAAACAAAGGTGCGCAATCTCCTATTTACTATATTAGCAAAACCCTAGTGGACGCCGAAACACGGTATCCACACCTCGAAAAGCTCTCCCTAGCACTGGTCGTAGCTTCACGGAAGCTTAGACCTTACTTTCAGTGCCACCCCATAAGAGTCGTGACGACTTTCCCCCTAAGGAGTATCCTACACAAACCTGAACTGTGGGGAAGGCTCGCCAGATAGGCCATAGAGCTCAGTGAGCACGACATAACCTAACACCTAAGAAACACCATCAAGTCACAGGTACTTCCGGACTTTGTCGCCGATTTCAGTATCGAGATTTTGTCGGAAGCGGAACTAGAGGCTATTCGCGCCACACCCGGTGCTGGCCTATGGACCCTCTACACTGATGGCGCTTCTAACGTCTCAGGATCGGGACTGGGACTCGTACTCGAGGTCCCCACAGGCAAAATAATTCGTCAGTCCATACAATGCCCTGAGATGACTAACAATAAGGCCGAGTATGAGGCTGTGATTGTAGGTATGAAGTTAGCCATCAAATACGGGGCTCGATGACTCATCCTCCATTGCGATTCTCAACTCGTGGTAAACCAGGTCACTGGGACTTACCAGAACAAGGAACAGAGGTTGCAGAAATATCAGTCAGAAGTCCACAAGTTGATGCCCGAATTCCACGAATGCTGCCTGGAACAAATCCCAATGGCGCAGAACGTCGAAGCAGACGGCCTAGCCAAATTGTCCGCAGCCACCAAGAACATCAACAAAGGGAACATAGTCACCCTACTCCATTAAGCTATAGATCACACTGAGGTACTCCCTTTAAATCTGACTTGGGACTGGCGCAACTAGTTCATCTCCTATTTGCAGGACGGGACACTCCCACTCGACAAAAAGGCAGCCAAAAATCTTCGCGTACAGGTAGCTCGATACTACCTAATTAACCACGACCTGTACAAAAGAACGTTTGGCGGACCCCTCGCTAAGTGCTTAGGGCCGTACCAGACAAGGAAAGTACTCGGAGAGGTACACAAGGGTCACTACGGCACATATACCGGTAATCACGCTTTTGCCCGTTGCATTATCTGTGCCGGGTACTACTGGCCCACAATAAAAAGGAGGCAGTAGAGTACGTTCGCAGATGCGAACAGTGCCAAAAGTACGCCCCCATGATACATCAACTGGGAGATCCCCTACACTCGGTAACATCACCTTGGCCCTTCATCAAATGGGGAATGGATATAATCGGACCCCTGCCAGCAGGGCAAGGAAAGGTACGATTTCTGTTAGTTTTGACTGACTACTTCTCCAAGTGGGTAGAAGCAGGTACGAACGCCCAAATACGCAAACAAGAAGTCATCGCCTTCATATGGAAAAACATCATATGCCGCTTCGGCATCCCCAAAGAAATCAGATGCGACAACGGCCCACAATTTATTGGCAAAAAGATAACGGAGTTCGGTGACAAATGGCATATCAAATGGATACTCTCCATGCCATATCATCCTACCGTCAATGACAGCTGAAGTTACATCCTTTTGGGCCAAAGGCCATCGCCAATAATTTTCGACCCTGCTCGACGATGACGGATAAATACTTCAACGACAGCTGAAGTTATATCCTTTTGGGCCAAAGGCTATTGCCAATAATTGTCGACCCCGCTCGATGACGGATAAATACTTCAACGACAGCTGAAGTTACATCTTTTTGGGCCAAAGGCCATCGTCAATAATTGTCGACCCCGCTCGACGACAACAGATAAACACTTCAACAATAGTTGAAGTTACATCCTTTTGGGCCAAAGGCCATTGCCAATAATTGTCGACCCCGCTCAACGACGATGGATAAACACTTCAACGACAGTTGAAGTTACATCCTTTTGGGCCAAAGGCCATCACCAATAATTGTCGACCCCGCTCGACGATGACGGATAAACACTTCAATGGCAGTTGACGTTATATCCTTGTGGGCCAAAGGCCATCGCCAATAATTGTCGACCCCGCTCGACGACGACGGATAAACACTTCAACGACAGTTGAAGTTACATCCTTTTGGGCCACAGGCCATCGCCAATAATTGTCGACCCCGCTCGACGACGACGGCTAAACACTTCAACGACAGTTGAAGTTACATCCTTTTGGGCCACAGGCCATCGCCAATAATTGTCGACCCCGCTCGACGACGACGGATAAACACTTCAACGACAGTTGAAGTTACATCCTTTTGGGCCAAAGGCCATCGCCAATAATTGTCGACCCCTCTCGATGACAACGGATAAATACTTCAATGACAACTGAGGTTACATCCTTTTTGGCCAAAGGCCATCGCCAATAATTGTCGACCCCGCTCGACAATGATGGATAAACACTTCAACGACAGTTGAAGTTACATCCTTTTACGCCAAAGGCCATCGCCAATAATTGTTGACCCCGCTCGACTACGACGGATAAACACTTCAACGATAGTTGAAGTTACATCCTTTTAGGCCAAACGCCACCACTAAAGTCCGAAACGATAATCAATGTAACAGAACCAATGCTTACGTTTTAAATTCCACCTTTTAGGGAATCCGATGGGATTGGACACCAGGTGTTCCGTTCTAATGAGGAAATATCTGCACCAATAGCCTCTGTTGGGCCGGTCGTCGGTTTCCACGATCAGACCTTTTGAACCACAATTTTTTAAATGCAGCATGGTGCCCCTCAGGTAGCTGGCGCCAAATAGCTGCAAAAGATGGTTAACGACCCGACTGGTCGTTTTGCATTCTCGAACCCTGTTCCCTTAAATAATCCTTTCCGCATTTGCTTTAGCTGAATTATGACTTGTGGGGGCGGGTTGTTCGGAAGTTAGAAGAATTTCGGGCAAGAATAAGCCTATTCGCTTCATTTAATATCTTCAAAAAGGCCAAGTTTGACTTCGGTCAACATTTTGAGAAAACGGACCCAGAATCCTGATCCGGCAATTTTTGAGGGTCCGTGGGAAAATACGGGAACTGGGCGTGTTCCCGGAATCGAATTCCGAGGTCCCTAGCCCGAGTAATGGAATTTTTCGTAAAAATTGTTAAGTTAAGTTTCAAAGAATTAAATAAACTAAGAAATTATTGTTTTTATAGGTATCGGGGTCGGATTTTGAATCCGGCACTTGGTACGAGTCCGAAATATCATATAAGACTTACCCGTAAAGTTTGGTGTCAATTCGAGCAGTTTAAGCGCGTTTTGACCTATTGGTAGGAAATTAAGAACTTGAAGTTCATTAGATTTGATTAATTGGTTTTGGGGTCCCATTCCGTTGTTTAATAATGTTTTGGGTGTTCCGAAGGTTCGACTAGGTCCGCCTCGTGATTTCAGACTTGTTGGTATGTTCGGCCGGGGCTCGGAAGCCCCGAGCGTCAAATGGTCGAGGTTCGAGCGAAGCTAGAAATTGAAAGGGAGAAACATCTGCTGCTTATGTCATAACCATTTCTGCGGCTCTTGGACCGCAGAAGCGGTGGCCGCATAAGCGACCCTTTTATCGCGGAAGCGGAGGTCACAGGAGTGGCCTTATATCGCAGAAGCGGTTAGGTAGCCAAGGGGAAAAACCGCATAAGTTGTCCTGGAATCGCATAAACGGTTCCGCTTATACGGCCCCTAGATCGCAAAAACGGTCGACCAGCCCTCGCCCAAAACCGCAAAGGCGGTTTATTTTCCGCATATGCAGGACAACAGAAGTGGAAATCGCAGGGGGCAGTGAGCTCATTTAATACGGGCTCAAATGTTTTATCTCCCATTTTCTCATCACTTGGGCGATTTTGGAGATTTCAAAGAGGGTGTTTCTCCCTATTATCATAAGGTAAGTAATTCCCCCACACTCTTAGCTTAAGTACATGAACATTAGGTAGATTTAACACCAAGAACATCAAATAAAATCAAGGGTTAGGGCTAGACCTAGGGTTTTGGAAAAACTATAATTTAACCACTTAATTAGTTGTGTTATGAACTAAAATTTACGTATTAGTAACCCTTAGGTTATAGAGAATAATTTTCTCAAAAATCTCGGAATTTGGGCACGTGGGCCCGGGGTCAGAATTTAGTAAACCTGCGGGAAAGGTTGGGAAATCACTTAGTTAGCTAGAATTCAACCTTGTGAGAAATTATTGATTAGTTCTTGCCTTATTTAAACTATTTGGTGCTTGTTCGGCTTCGAATTGAGCTTGGAGCCTAGTCTTGTGGTTGAAAGTGCGCTTCGGAGCGAGGTGAGTCTCCTTTCTAACCTTGTAAGAGGGAATTGTCCCCTTAGGTTTCGTGTTGAGTACTTGTTGCTAAATGCGGGGACTACGCACGCGTTATGTGACGAGAGCCCGTGCGTAGCTACTACTATGTTAGATGTCCGGGTAGCTTAGGACCTACATCATGCCTATTAAATATGCTCTTATGGTACATTGTTGTCTTGAACACCTAGCATTTATTAGAGACTTAAAAAGGAGAATATGAGCTTATTTCTATAAATTGAATTGTGTTGATCTGATATTTTGCCTACCTATGTGTCATTTGATGTGAACTTGATATATATATTATCCTTAATTGTGGATCGGGCCGATCGCCTCGGTATGAATAGATGCATCTATACGCGCGCCGTCGATCTTCGGCAAGTGCACATTATTTATGTTGGTTCGGACCGTCGCCTCGGTATTATGTGCGCATGTTAATTGTGGAAAAGCTTATATATATGCTTCATTTTGCCACTGTCCCACTTGATAAATGATAAATTCGATGTTGNAGCTATATTCACTCTTGCGTATTTATATATATATATACAAATTGACCTTAGTAAGTATCGAGTCGACCTCTCGTCTCTACTTCTGCGAGATTAGACGGGATACTTACTGAGTACACGTTGTCTACGGTGAACTGCCTTCTCCCTCATGCCGATTCGCAGCCGAAGGAGTCCTTTTCCTGTATTTATGATTTTCTGTCTATTCTGATTCAGGCAGTAGGAAAGTGTTTTGTATATTTTTGTGTATACTCTACTGGTCGCCCGTAGCTAGTGACACCAGGTTCTGGCACACACTGTAGAGAACATTTAATTTGGGGTTTGTATGACTATGTCAGTACTGTATGATCTTGCTAGTTTCATTTATTTACTTGAAAAACACTAGTATATTTGGTTGATTAATTAACAATCGAGACTTAATCAAAACTTCCGCAGGTGGCTGGCCTAGCTGTGCTGTTAGGCGCCATCATGACCTAGTTAGGCAAAATGGGTCGTGACAAATTGTTTTACAAAAGAATGAAAATCATAAAAAATATGTATTTTTGCATTTTTTAATGTTTAATGTCAAATTGTGTGATTATTTTTATTTTTAGTATTTAATTATTTTGTGAAAATTATTACTTAGAGTTAATTAGTGTTTTTAGGATAATTTGGACAAGGATTAATTTAGGTTTGTATTTTATTTTAATTAGAATTTTTAGAAAATAAAAAGAAAAGAAAAGAATAGGAGGAAATCGTAATTGGGCCAAAATTCCTGAAACCCAGCCAAAAACCCATCAAACCGGCCCAAACCCATTCCAAAGAACCCGTCCAAGAAGCCCTTCATCTAGGTTAATGAAACGACGTAGTATGGACCAAAAGGTCTCGATCGTCCATTCATGCACATCCAACGGTCCAGAGATTAACCCAAGCTTCGCCCGACCCTGACCTGATCCAAGACCCTAAATTGACCTAGCCCTTTACTAAATGAAACAACACCGTTTTTCCCCCTATATTGATATGGACCGTCAATCTCATGAGATTGAACGGTCCAGAATCAATAATTGTATTTTAATATACCCAAACCCTTACCCCTACCCCAAACCAAACCCCCCTGCCTCCTCATCACTAACTTTCAGAGACCCCAGTGTAACGCCGCCCTACGCCTCCGTATTCTGCCACCGAAAATTGCCTCACAGCGGTTCCGGTGGTCCAACCCCTCCCAAAATTACACCGTAGATTCCCCTCACCCTTCTCTTTCCAAACCCCCAATCACTTTCCCTCGAATCCAAGCCAAACCCTTCGAATATCAATTCGAAGGGATGAACCCTAGCGCCGCCCTCAAATTCTCCGGTGGCGGTGCCACTTCAAACCACCGCCAAATCAACACCACACAACCACCTTGACCCTTCAGGCCTAATCCATCACTGGCTACCCTCGAATCCCTCTGAAACCCGTCGAATACTGAATCAAAGGCGAGACTTAAAATGTCAAAACTCTAAAACCGGCGGATTGGGTAACGATTAAGACTGAAATGGATCTTGGTCATGTGTTCTCATCTGAGAACACGTGATTGACACCCTTTTCAGTCAAAATCAAAATGTTGAAGAAGAACTTCAAGACGGGGCCAGTGTTTAGGTATTTCTGTTCCTTTTTCTTTCATTTCTTTATATTTGTTTTCTTTTTCACGTTTCTTTCATGTTTTTGCTCCTCCTTCTTATTTTGTTTCATTTGACCAGTAGTGAAAATACTTAGCATGACCTTGTTGGTATTTTTGTTAGTATTTCAAATGGGCTTAAGGTCAATTCTGCCTTGATCAATTCTGTTATTTTGTTTTTTTTAATTCATAAGGGTCGAGTTATAGTCGGTAAGGATCAAATTGATTACATCTTTTACTGCAATTAGGTTGTTAGGGTTTGAGTCACAATTTGAGTTTGAATGTGCATTGGGATTGGTTGAAAATAAGCTTTTTATTATTTCTAATTCCAGGGTAGGTCTGTACAACAAATCAGTTCTCATTTCTAGTTTTTCAAATCAGCTGAAGGTGTAAGTCATTGTTTGTTGTTTGTTGTTTGTAAGAAATTAGGACTTAAAAGATGCAAATAACAGGTAGGTTTTAAGAGTAATTCACAGAGGTTTCAGTGGTAGTTTGGACATAAAAGGGTGCTAATAAACTAAGTGGAGACATCCCTGAGTGGAAACTGCACTAAAAATGATAATAAGGCTGCTAGTTGATAATGGTGCACTATTGATTTTAATAACGAGCACTAGGATAATGAGTAATTAACAAATGAAAAGCTGAAATATAGTGGAAATAACACTAACTGGTGCCCTTTAAAAGGGCTGGTCTGAGTTGAAACAAGGGAGAACATTTCTGATATAAAGAACATTCTGAAAACATATAGCGAGATAAAAAAACACAAATACAATCTGAGAGCTGAGGGATCAGGAGATATAATTGAGAAATGCCCTGAAATTTGAGGGATACAAAGAGAGTTTAAGAGCTTAAGAGATAGAGAAAAAAAAGGATAGGTGAGAGAGTTAGCTAAAACAAGAACACTGAATTCTCTGCTTTCTTTAGTTGTAAATTGCTCCAAAATTGAGTTTTCTTTATTCTGTTTTCCTAGCTTTCTCGTTAGATTCAACTTCTGAAAATCACAAATTCATATCTGGGTTAAAATGGACTGGATTTGGGGGTGAAAAGTTTTGGTCTGAAGTTATTTGATTTTTTAGGTTATTGTTACATTGCTGAGGATTAAAACTAGCTTAGCTGCTGTTGATTACTGCTTCCTCACTCCTTCTTTTTGTTTCTCCTTATTCCCAGGTACACATTTGTACTCTCCAGGTTTTTTGAAATGAAATTGAGGCTGAACCTCTGCTGTGGATTTGCAATCTTAGCAGCTCTGTCACATTTAGATAGAATTTTGTGATTTAATAGTTTGCTCATTGTAATAAATCTGTAATAACTTGGAACTGTTAAATAATAGACAGTTAAACTAGTTAGATGTATTCCTGGAAGTATGAGAAATCTGTAGTTAGCAGTTTAATTTGGTTGGGTTTGTGTGGTACCTGTTTAGTTTAGAGTTTATTTCGGTTTTAAAAAGAAAAATAAAAAACAGTTGGATTTGCATTTGATTTTGAAAACTAGTTTAATTTCAAGCTGAACATGTGTTATGCTGCAGCAATTCATATCTTTGTTAATATGTAGGCGTCAATAATTTTAGGTTAATGGCTCAAATCAGTAGTTTACTTGAATTAAATCATGCATCATCAACTGGACTGATTTGAATTAGTTAATCTATTCATGAGTAGTCTTAGAGTCGTGTATAACAGCCTATTCCCAAGACGTTTGGGCCTCAAGATATCTGATACGCGGGCCCAGGTCCAGTGTTAATTTCCTTCACGTTTTGACTTGGGCCAAGGCCTTGACTGGCAGCTTATTTGTATGGCATGAGTGCAATTTTCCTTCGCTGGGCTTATCTCGGAGCCCAATGGGTGGCTTTGATACAGAATTATCATTTGATTTACCTCAGTTCAATAACAAACTATTTAGGACTTTTTTTTGTGTCATTAGAGACAAATAAAAATAAAAAATTATAGTTGCTTTAGGACTGGCCTTCAAATATTAAATGAGACGATCCTCGCCAAATCAAACTCATAATTTGTGGGGCCCTCGATAAATGGTTGTATTAAAATACTTAGACTTCGGGACGCGCCGTTTAGCGAATTTTCACGGCCTCCCGCGAAGTTAATAACATGTTAATCGCTTTAGGTGTGCTTTTAATAATTTTACCTTCCTAAATACGGGTGCACATTTATGTGATCCAAATCCAAATCTCAACGAAGTCGAAATGTGTCAAAAATTACGGGTGCATTTATGTGACGCGGTTTGAGACATGTTTTCACGATGTTGCAAGTCTCTCTAAAATAATTATAAAAGCGGTTCAAAGCTAAAAAGTATATAAGTTGAAACATATTTTAAAATCAGATAATTAAGCCAGATATAACAGTTGAGCGACCGTGCTAGAACCACGGAACTCGGGAATACCTAACACTTTCTCCCGGGTTAACGGAATTCCTTATCCGGATTTCTGGTTTGCGAACTGTTAAATAGAGTCATTCTTTTCCTTGATTCGGGATTCAAACCGGTGACTTGGGACACCATAAATCTCCCAAGTGGCGACTTTGAATCTTTAATAAAAGAATCCCATTTCGATTGTCACTTCAAGTTGGAAATAACTCCTATTTATTATACCCTTCCGGGGGTGTAGTAGCTGAAAAAGGAGGTGTGACAGCTCTGGCGACTCTGCTGGGGACATAACCCAGAACCACTTGTTCAGGGTTAGAAATTCAAGCTTGGAATAATTGTTGTATTTGGCTTATTTATTATCTGATTTTTATTTGATGTTTTGACTTAAATGTGCAAAATGTTGCCTTTTACCGCTTTGATAATTTTTAAACTATGTATTTAATCTATCTTCTCACGCACCCCCTCTGAGTCTTCTTGAAATTAAAATTGGGCATTTGCTTGACATAGCCCGCTTTCTTTGAGATAGCCGAGGTGCTTGGCACCCGGTGAAGGATTTTAGTCACACATGTTTTAGGCGGGGAGCGCCACCAGTTAAGCCGGAAAGCAATGCTACCGGTACACTGACCCTCCTCGGCTCGGGTTGTCCACTCGAGTAAGCCAATCTAGATGCTTTCTCCAATAAGGTTGGAACCTAGAAGAACAAACCTCATAACTGGATATCCTTAGTAGGAATTTTTGTTTGCATCACGTACATTTGACCTTGGAGACTCAACACAGGGGTTGGGTCTGTCTAGGACAGGTGTACCAAAAATAAAATAGACCATCCTGATGCATCTTACGTGCTACTTGCGCATCTGTTTGTCTCGGATTGCATGTTGAACGGACTCTAAAAAAATGAAAAAAAAAGAGAAAATGAAAAAGAAAGAAAGTGAGTGGTAGGCATTTAAAGTTACGAATTCGAGCTTAGATGAATTGTTATAATTGGCTTTGTTTTATCTAATTTTTACATGTTGAGCCCAAATGTGCTAAATGCTGCTTTTTACCGCTTTAATATTGGTGAACTGTATATAAATTGTTACGAATCCTTCCTCTCTATGAGTCTTCTACAACATGGAGAGGGGTGCACTTCGTGTGACTTCTCTTCTGTTTAGAGTCTTTTCCTATTTAGAACGAGGTTCAGATAAGTTGCTAAGCCGACGGAGCTTTTGTATCCTCGGTATGCTCCCCCCCCCCCCNATAACAAAGCCCCATGCCGGATCCCTTGTAGGAACGTTTGTTTGCATCATGTGCATTTGACTTTGGAGACTCAACACAAGGGTTGGGTCAGTCTAGGAGAGGTGTACCTGAAATATAAAGACCAATATGATGCATCTTACTTGCTACTTATGCATTTATTTGCTTCGAACTTGCATGTTGACCGGCTTTTGAATATTGAAAAAAATTGAAAAAAGAAAAGAAAAAAAGATGAAGAAAGAAATAGCAGTGTAGAGGGTTAAGGGAGTTAATCACATGTTTTCAAAATACCAATGTCCAAATAGTGCCAAAACTCTGCCTGATTTTTTGAGAAAAATGAAAAAAAAATGAAAAATATTTTTATTTTAAAATAGTTTGTTTTATTTGCCACTGAAAAAAAAGGGGAGTCTTGTTTTCAAAAATAGTTTATTTTGCTAAAGAAAAAGAATTGTTTTCAAAAAATAGTTTATTTTATTTATCAATGAAATGAAAGAAGAAAAAAAATGTTTTTCAAAAATAGTCTGTTTGTTTGGGCAGAACTACGTAAGTTTGATTCTCACCGGATGTGGGATACGTAGGCAACCCATATCAGGTTCAACTATTCTGAAAAATTACTATTCTAAAAGGAAAAAAAAAGAGAATTTTTTTAGGGAAAATAAATATCGTTGTTTTGCCATAAGTGAAGGTAATTATTGTCCAAAATAGCCGAATGTCCCAAAAGGACGACGGAAGGCCGTTTTTGCAAGAACAACCGCCTTTGGTCATTTCTCAAAATTATTGACAGGTTAGCAAACACAACCTTTAAATCTTTTTTGAAGTGCTGAAAGGCCGTATTGACAAGACCAGACATTTTTATGAAATTTTTGAGAAACATTGATGATTTTTTAAAAAAGAAAAAAGAAAAAAAGAAGTCTATATTTGTCATTCAGAGTCTGTTAGTCTATTTTTAGGCTGTTTTGATGTAAAGTCTTTTGGAGTCCGTTAATCTTGTAATAAAATGTGTCGTAATAAACACATTTTTCTTTTATGGAAAACTTGAAAAAAAAAATCCAAAATTTTAATTAGTTATTTGGCACCTATGCCAGAACTACACACGGTCTGATTCATACGGGGTCATGATACGCAGGCAATCTATATAAGATTCGACCACAACTAAAAAAGAGTGTATATAAAAGAAGAAAAAGAAAAAAAAAGTCAAATAAAAGGGGATATAAAGGGAAATGGAGCAAAGAAAAGCTGGTCTCAACTCCAGCCTACCGCAAACCCCCTGAATCGTGTTTCCATCCCAAGCAAGCCTTTAAGAATGAGAGGTTACGGAAGAACAAAACCTACACTCCTTTGGGAGATTCATATGCCAGTCTGTTCCAAAGGCTAAGGAAACTGGACATGTTGAAGCCGATCCAGATAAGAATGCCAAACCCCTGTTCCAAAGAAGTTTGACTTTTCTCAACAGTGCGTATATTGCTCAGATGTCCCGGGGCATGACATAGAGAAGTGTTGGAATCTGAAGAATGCGATTCAGAAGCATATTGATGCAGGCGATATTGTCGTGCAAAATCCAGACGCAACAGATACCAGCCAAAGTCCATCTCATCTGCATAATGAGACACATACAGTGGGTATGGTTTATTTTGAAAAGAAATGTGAGAACTCTTCTGGGAGCCTCAGAGGTCCACGTGCTGCTAAGCTTTCAGTGCTATCAGAGGTTGATCTTAAGAACTAGCACGCATGGGGAATCCAAAGGCAATTTGTTGCGAACAATGGGATGGAGACTTGTGAAGGTCCTAATATTGTTGATGCATAAGTCAATGACTAAGATGTCGTGCTTGGTAATCGGAAAGACGCTCCATCTCTTGGCAAGCCAGGGAGAAGTTTTGGTGGTTTATTTTGTTGTCATTTATGTTGTCCAGGTTATTTCAGGGTTGTAACCCGAATGTTGTCTGTAAATCAAACCCTTCTATCTTTTGATTTTGGTCATTTCCTTTGGTCGTAATATTTCATTTAGTGTTGTCTAGGTTTGTTCTAAAGGTTGTACCCTAGTTAATTCTGCTTGTTTTGTTGTACAAACTCTTTCCCCATCTGTCTAAAGCAATTCTCTATTTTCTGTTATTTCCAGTCATTTTATTTTAGGTCTTTCTTCTTTATAGTTCTTTTCCTCTCGACTCTAGTGACATGACACACGCGTAATTCTAGGACTAATCTTAAAGGTTAGTTCAATCATGAAGCAATTGGAAAGATGATAGGGGCATTTGAGGGAAATAAGAACGTATTGAGATCATTTGAAGCCCGAACCATGTGAAACTAGGGCTAATAGAACATAAAGAAACCTTATGTTTCATGCCGCATCAGTTGGAAATTAAGGACAAGTTTGCCCAAAATTGGCAAGATAATAAGAGTGAGAGTGTGGTTCAATAGTGCTTTAAAATTGACAAATGGAAAGGGCGAATGTGTGTATGGTTATTAAGTCTGGCACAAGTAGAAGATGTTACTAGTGTCTGATTAATTGTGTTGTTTGCGCTTGGAATGTGTTGAAGATTGGAATGACAAAGGCATTTTGTTATGCTATCTAAACACTTTATCCTTCATTGCCCCTTTGAGCCTTATTTATTTTCTTTCATACCCCTCTTTCGGAATCATCGGCAAAGATTAGAAAAACAAGCATGAAAGATAAGGAAAAAGAAAAAGATAGGAGATAAGAAAAGGGAAAGAAAAATAATAAGTGAAAAGGAAACAACAAGGAATTTGGTGTGAACTACGTTTGACCTGATTCCTTTTAATGGTACGTAGGCAGCTTCACGACTCGGTCATAGGGAAATAAAACTCGAAAGATCCCCAAGTAAGAAACTGGGGCATAAGTTGTGGTTGTTGTAAAGTAATCTGGTTCCGAAGGTTGTAATTCTGAACCCGTGTTAATTTGTTTTGAGCCTTTAATACCCTTTCTTTCTAATACTATCCAAAAGCCGACGTTACGGTCCAGAAAAACACCTTCCGATCAGTCTTCGAGAGATGCCAAGTCAAGCAAGCAGAGAAGAATCATACCAGATGCAACACTCCAGTCCAAACAATGGAAATGAGAGAGTCTTATTTGTTAAAACCTTCGCGTGCACCATAGGCGACGGTGAGTTGAGAGAAAGACCAAAATGAGAGAGGCTTGATGGTGAAAACCTTCCGGGCACCACAAGTCGAATAAGGATTGCAAATCCAATTGGATAAGCAGAGCATTGAAGCCCAGTTTCACGGCTAAAAGGGACAACAAAAGCTGAACATCAGACTCGCTTAACAGAATAGGCCGCAAGTGCATGTCACGGTCATTAGAATTGGTATCCACGTCTAATAGGTTTTTATCTCGTAGCTTTTTGTTAGGAATCATTTTTTTCCTTTGTTCTTTATTCTACTCCTTTTTCTTGTCCGCTTCTTCTTTCTGAGTCTGTCTGGTCCAAACAAGTAAGAAATGACTTCAAAATTTTCCACCAGCTTCCCAATTGCACAAGACAAGATCTGTGCTAGTACATCAAGGTGGATAAGTCAAGAAAGAAAAACGTATACGCAGAAGGAAGGCAATTGACATAATTCGGGATTCATGTGAGACGCAAAGGTCGGGTAGATGCCGTTTCAGGAGCAATACAACAAATATAGGAGATGGGTCTAAACGGAGAAAAGATATTTTAGTAATACGGATGCCAGAGAAAGTGGTTGATCAATAAATAGGCAAGGTCTTCGAATGGAAGTTATTATCATGGGAAGTGAAGGAGAAATCGCCCTCAAAGTTCAAGGCAGTCGGGCAAAGCAGAGCGTGGAAAGGAGGAAACCATCCCCAGCGAGAGTGTCACAACCAACCACCACTTTCAAAACTGACAAATTTTTCTTTGTATGTAACAGGAACAAAGCAGTGCAAATAAATTGGTTAAAAAAAATAGAAGATCCGAAAAAGGGAAGTTTCTCAAATCTTTGCCTTTATTTGTTTTACTATTGTGCATAAAATCTTAGTCAGATGAATCTTTCTCCTAAGATCACACAAAAATGGACCTAGTCTGATTAATTATCTCCCAGAGTCAAAATCCTAATCTGATGAATTTTTGTCCTAAGATAGGAAATCTTAGTCATATGAATCTTTCTCCTAATATCACACCAAAATGGACCTAGTCTGATAAATTATCTCCTAGAGTCAAAATCTTAGTCTGATGAATTGTTCTCCTAAGATATGAAATATTAGTCTGATGAATCATTCTCCTAAGATAACAAGAAGAGGAAGGCAATAGTTGGAAAGATTCAGATAAGATAACAAGAAGTGGGAAGGAAACATTGGAAAAGTTTCAGATAAGTTAAACACAAAGGGGAGGGCAACGATTGGAAAGTTTCGGACAAAATAACAAGAAGTGGGAATGCAACATTGGAAAATTTCAGATAAGATAACAAGAAATGGAAGGCAACAATTGGAAAGTATCAAATAAGAAGGCAACAATTGGAAGTTTCAGATAAAGATAACAAGACGTGGGAAGCAACAGTTGGAAAGTTTCAGATACAAAAAAGGGACCTAGTCTGATGAATTTTCTCCTAGGATCAAAATCTTAGTCTGATGAATTTTTCTCCTAAGATAGGAAATCTTAGTCTGATGAATTTTCTCCTAGGATCGAAATCTTAGTCTGATGAATTTTTCTCCTAAGATAGGAAATCTTATTCTGATGAATCTTTCTCCTAAGATAACAAAAGAGGACCTAGTCAGATGAAGTTTCTCCTAGGATCAAAATCTTAGTCTGATGAATTTTTCTCCTAAGATAGGAAATCTTAGTCTGGTGAATTTTTCTCCTAAGATAGGAAATCTTAGTCTGATGAATCTTTCTCCTAAGATAACAAAAGAAGACCTAGTCTGATGAATTTTCTCCTAGGATCAAAATCTTAGTCTGATGAATCTTTCTCTTAAAATAACAAAAGAGGAAGCAACAATTGGAAATTTTTTAAGGAAGTAGTCGGAAGGTCGAAAATTCTCGACCAGGTTTAAAACAATCAAACAAAACAGAGTATGGAAAGAAGAAAGGGAAAAACCATCCCCAACAAGAGTATCACAACCACATTTTAAATTGCCGAGATTGAAACAGGGGCAAAAATCTTGTTTGTTTCGGAGAAACCCACCGTAAGGAAAGGCAGGCACCAAACAGAACAGGGAAGACAACACATGTATTAAGGGAAAGTAGTTTCAAAGGAAGATAATCCAAGTTACAAAGGAGGATAATTCAAGTTTCAAGGGAAAATGGTTCAAGATGCAAAGGAAAACAATATCAAGTAAAAGACGTACCTTTTTAAGTTTTTGATGTCGGGAGCCCGTCCGGAGAACGGAGGCGTACCTTTCAAGAACAAGAAGTCAGGAACCCACCTGGAGAGTAGAGGAATACAATTAAAGTCAAGAAATCGGAGCAAGGCAATGGATTTCACCAAGAGAATACAAGACAACAAGGCAATAAGAAACACAAGAGCAAGTTTGAAGGTCTAGATAGGATTTTGTAATTCATAGACTATAGTTTAGTCTAGCTTCTTATTTTCTTTTAGCATGGTATAATAAGGAAGTCAGTAAGCAGTAGCAGCAACAGCAGCAACAACAGTAAACACAGCTTCATGTTAGTCCCAGCTACCAAAATTTCCCGAACTACATTGACCTGAATCCTTTATAGCCAAGGATATGTAGGAAACCTTTGAAGTAGAGGTTCAGTCAAATATTTCAAAAAATGCTTCACACAGAGTATTCAAACGGGCAAAAATCGCTCGTATCCGCTCACTTTGTCTTTGCACGAAAACTCTTCGTGTTTACGAACAAAAAGGGACAGATGTGAGCACGTGATTTTTGCCTTACATGAATTACTCCCACAAAATCAAAACAAAAATTATTTGTTTTAATGCGTGCAATTTTGTAAATTTTCGTGGAATTTTTTATCATTGTTTGCATTTGTCCTTGCATGTTTATTTGTTTAAATAAATGATAAAATACAAAAAAAAATGTTGCAATTGCATTTTGGAATTAATGAAAGAATGAAAATCATAAAAAATATGTATTTTTGCATTTTTTTAATGTTTAATGTCAAAATGTGTGATTATTTTTATTTTTAGTATTTAATTATTGTGTGATAATTATTACTTAGAGTTAATTAGTGTTTTTAGGATAATTTGGACAAGGATTAATTTAGGTTTGTATTTTATTTTAATTATAATAAAAAGAAAAGAAAAGAATGGGAGGAAATCGTAATTGGGCCAAAATTCCTGAAACCCAGACAAAAACCCATCAAACCGGCCCAAACCCATTCCAAAGAACCGGTCCAAGAAGCCATTCACCAAGGTTAATGAAACGACGTAGTATGGTGTTAAAACTACGTCGTTTCAAGACCAAACGATCTCGATCGTCCATTCATGCACATCCAACGGTCCAGAGATTAACCCAAGCTTCGCCCGGCCCTGACCCGATCCAAGACCCTAAATTGACCCAGCCCTTTACTAAATGAAACGACACAGTTTTCCCCCTATATTGATCTGGACCGTCAATCTCATGAGATCGAACGGTCCAAAATCAATAATTGTATTTTAATATACCCAAACCCTTACCCCTACCCCAAACCAAACCCCCATGTCTCCTCGTCTCTAACGTTCAGAAACCCCAGTGTAACGCCGCCCTACGCCTCCGTATTACGCCACCGAAAATCTCCTCACGGTGGTTTCGGTGGTCCAACCCCTCCCAAAATTACACCGTAGATTCCCCTCACCCTCCTCTTTCCAAACCCCCAATCACTTTCCCTCGAATCCAATCCAAACACTTCGAATATCAATTCGAAGGGATGAACCCTAGCGCCGCCCTCAAATTCTTCGATGGCAGCGCCACTTCAAACCACCGCCAAATTAACACCACACAACCACCTTGACCCCCTCAGGCCTAATCCATCACTGGCTACCCTCGAATCCCTCTGAAACCCATCGAATATTAAATCAAAGGCGAGACCTAAAATGTCAAAACTCTAAAACTGGCGGATTGGGTAATGATTGAGACTGAAATGTATCTTGGTCATGTGTTCTCATCTGAGAACACGTGATTGAGACCCTTTTCAGTCAAAATCGAAAGGTTGAAGAAGAACTTCAAGACTGGGCCAGTGTTTAGGTATTTCTATTCCTTTTTCTTTCATTTCTTTATATTTGTTTTCTTTTTCACGTTTCTTTCATGTTTTTGCTCCTCCTTCTTTTTTTGTTTCATTTGACCAGTAGTGAAAATACTTAGCATGACCTTGTTGGTATTTTTGTTAGTATTTCAAATGGGCTTAAGGTCAATTCTGCCTTGATTAACAAATCAGTTCTCATTTCTAGTTTTTCAAATCAGCTGAAGGTGTCACTACTAGAATTTCGTAAAAAAGCGACCAAAACTTAGCGACCAAAGTTGGTATGTGGGAAAAAGCGACCAAAGTTGGTCGTAAACTAGCGAAAATAATAAAATAAATAAAAGAAAAAAAATAGCGACCAAGGTTGGTCGCTACTTGGTCGCAATATTAGTCAAAATGTTGACTGGATTGGTCAGACTTGCTTGGTCAAATGTTTACTGAGATGTGATGACCCGGCCCATTGTCACGTGAGTTACCGTCCCACTTTCCACATATTATGTTGTTCTATGATTCAATATCAGTATTTGAATGTATCGGATAGAATTGAGTTGGTTAGTTGGAAATGAGGCACTTAACCTCTTAGAAGGAAGCTTGTTTTGGAAAAGTCAGCCGGAAGTTGACTATATAGTTAGAAGGAGCGGATGTGAATTCTGACTGTTCGGTTAGCTGCGGGAGATGATTTGTGACTTAGGAGCGCGATCGGAAATTATTTTGGAAGTCCGGTGTAGAATTAGCCCTTGAATTGGCGAAGTTGGAATTTTCGGCGAATTCTGGTGGATAGGTGAGATTTTGATCCGAGGGTCGGAATGGAATTCCGAGAGTTGCAGTAGCTTCGTTAGGTGATTTTGGATATGTCTGCAAATTTTCAGGTCATTCAGACATCGTTTGGTTGGGTTTTTGATCAAAAGTGCATTTCGGAAGTTCTTGAAGAACTTAGGCTTTGATTTGGTGAAATTTGATGATTTTGATGTTAACGATAGTGTTTTGATGATTGGAATAAGTTTGAATAAGGTTGTTCGATGTGTTGGTGTTTTTGGTTGAGTCCCGGGGGCCTCGGGGTGATTTCGGATGGTTAAACGGAGGTTTTAGGCATTGTTGCAGGTATGATATCTCAGCCTTCTGGTATTTCCGCATCTGCGGAAAAGGAGCCACTTAAGCAATTCCACAGATGCGGTGGGGGAGCTGCAGAAGCGATCGTCAGTGGCCCAAGGGAGTTCCGCATAAGCGGAAGGTTGGACGCATAAGCGGAGCCGCGTAAGCGGATTTGTGACCGCATAAGCAGTTGGAGTTAAACCGCATAAGCGGTGCTTGGAATCGCAGAAGCGGTCCCAGTGGTTTTAAGTGAGACCGCATAAGCGGTCTATTTTGTCGCGTAAGCAGTACTGCAGGTGCGGTTATAGGACCGCAGAAGCGGAAATCGGACCTGTGTTATAGTGAACAGTGTTCGCGAATTTCAGAAGTTAAGAAAACATTTTAGACTTCGGGAAGAGGCGATTTTGGGCGATTTGGAGAGGATTCAAAGGTGATTCCATCAGGTATGAATTTATAGACTCGAATAATGTTATTATGGTGTAAAAACATGAATTAATCACTAAAAGTCCAAGGATTTAAAGGGTAAAAATGGAGGTTAGGGCTTGAAACCTAAGGAGGTTTGAATTGATGATTTGAGGGGTCAAATGGACTCCGATTCTTGTGTATTTTATATGTACGGACTCATGGCGAGACGAGGATTTTGGTGATGTGAGTTTTGTAATTTTTCGAGAAGTGGGCCCGGGGCTCGAGTTTTGCTAGTTTCGAGATTTTTGATATTTTTCGATTGTTTTCGATTGGGTATTGTTCCCTTAGCATATTGTAATGCATTCGCTCTGATTTTGGTCAGATTCGACACGCGTGGTGACCGAATTGAGGGGCAAAGGCTTCGCGAGCTAGAGATTTCACCGGTTCGAGGTGAGTAATACTTGTAAATGATATCCTGAGGGTTTGAAACCCCGGATTTGCACATCATAGTGCTATATTGTGGTGACTTGCACGCCAGGTATGAGCGTGGGGTAGAGCACCATTGGGGATTGTGACTTGGTCTGTCCCGGTTTTTGATTTTACTGCGTGATTGATTGAAACCTACTTGATGTTATCATGGTTTGGGCTGATTGCCACATTTTGGGCTTCTTGCCGATTATTTGGATCCCTTAGGGATTATTATCATTGTTTCTATGATGCTTAGCATGTTTTCATGATATCAGTCATGAGTTAAACATTGTCTCGAAATTATTAGTAAATTTCTAAACTCTTAAACACTTAAGCTATAATTCCTAATAATTGGAACTGAAAATGATAAATTCACTGTGCCCGTGTGGCTTGCATGCATATAACTGGACTGAGTGTGGATCGGGCTGCACACCGCAGCGAATGCTACGATGATAGTGCGCTTGGGCTGTAGGATCCCCTCCGGAGTCTGAACCCCCACAGTGAGCGCGGGTACCCAAATGGATCGGGCTGTACGCCGTAGCATTCATGTGCATTGCATTGCCTTCACGCATTGATTCCTGTTTGTACTATGTGGCATGACATTTAGCACTCTCATATCATTAGCATCCATGCTATTTCTTGCATTGTGTACCAGATACCGTGGTGTTATTTGTAAATAAAGTGTTGTGCCCGAGGGACTGACTTGTGTGCGAACTTGCAATACCTGATATCGCATTCATATGCTTACTGTTGGAAAAAGAATATTTTCGAAAGAGATTTTAAACTGAGCTAGATGTTTCTAATGGATTTTTCACGGTTTTACTATTTTGTTCAAAAGGTTGTATTGTACTATATAGCATGATGGAGTGTTCTTACGTGATTTCTTACCGCTCGGTTATTATTTACTCTTATTACCACTGAGTTGGAAGTACTCACTTCACTCCCTGCACCACGTGTGCAGATTCAGGAGTCCCGGGAGCATAGTTGAGCTATTTGCTGCTTCAGAGCTTCTCAGGAGTTGTCGAGGTAGCTGCCTGACGTTCGCAGGACCCGACACCTCCTTTATCCCTTTATTATTTCCTCATTTTTGAACATCGGTATTACTGAGGATGTATTATTTTGTTATCTTAGAGGCTCTAGACTCATAACCCCAGGTCTTTGGGAGTTTTTTTGGCAGTTGTTGTGATTTCCGTACCACTTCTGTCTATAACCATTGTTTAAAACTATATCATCTGATGATTTAATGCTATAAATTGGAAATGGGTGGTGTGATTGAGTTGTGAGTGTTAATTGGTCGGTCTTGACTAGCAATTGTGTTGGACGCCTTCACGACCGGGATTGGGGTCGTGACAAGTTTGTATCAGAGTCTAGGTTACTAGGCCTCATGAATCATGAGACGGTTAGTAGAGTCTCGCGAATCGGTACAGAGACGTCTGTATTTATCCTCGAGAGGCTGCAGAACCTTTAGGAAAACTTCACTTTCTTGGAATTCTTATCGTGCGTACTTGATTCAGCTTGAGATATAACTCTCGAAATTCCTTCCACACGAGTGTATGCGCACATGAGCGCTCGGTATTATAAGTGCCCTGATGGCTTGTGATTTCCCCGATTAATGGGCGAGATGTGATCTTCGTGAGTATGTTGGGCCAGTCTGGAGGACTTGAGGCCGGATCTTTGCCTATGGCTTGAGCACCGAGGTGTTGGTTGTGTGAGCAAGTGTTCTGAACTTATATGTTCGGTATTGTACCTATTAGCCGGAATGGAGGTTGGATATCCATGTGATGAGTATGTTAGTACTGCAAGATGTATCTATGTGAGTTGGTAGTGACGAAGGAGTCTGCTGAATGATAGATGAACTGTTAAGTGATTCGTTTCCTATTATGGTTTGATGTGTAGCCCGAATATGGGTGCGTGAAGAATATTTTTCGTGTCTCCTAGTTGGAAAGTAAGGTGCATTACATATGGCAGTATGAGTTCAGACTCAGGAAGACCAAATGGCTGTGTTATGTGTATGATGGTGGAAGATGTGCTAAGATACTAATTGATGCGAATCAGGTGGGGTATCTCCTAGTTGTAATGCATTCGTTCTGATTTTGGTTAGATTCGACGCGCGTGGAGACCGAATTGAGGGGCAAAGGCGTCGCGATCTAGAGATTTCACCGGTTTGAGGTGAGTAATACTTGTAAATGATATCCTGAGGGTTTGAAACCCCGGATTTGTATATCATAGTGCTGTATTGTGGTGACTTGCATGCCAGGTATGAGCGTGGGGTAGAGCACCATTGGGGATTGTGACTTGGTCCGTCCCGGTTGTTGATTTTACTGCGTGATTGACTGAAACCTACTTGATGCTATCATGATTTGGGCTGATTGCCATGTTTTGGGCTTCGTGCCGATTATTTGGATCCCTTAGGGATTATTATCATTGTTTCTATGATGCTTAGCATGTTTTCATGATATCAGTCCTGAGTTAAACACAGTCTCGAAATGATTAGTAAATTTATAAAGTCTTAAGCACTTAAGCTATAATTCCTAATAATTGGAACTGAAAATGATAAATTGACTGTGCCCATGTGGCTTGCATGCATATAACTGGACTGAGTGTGGATCAGGCTGCACGCCGCAGCGAATGCTACTATGATAGTGTGCTTGGGTTGTAGGAGTGTCACGACCCTAATTCACCAATCGTGAACACGTCATGACGGCACCTAGTCACAATAATTAGGTAAGCCTAACAGTGCGGAAGTAACAACTGATACAAAAATATTAAATCAAAAGTTAGACAACTTAAGGAAATGTATATAACTTGCTGATTGGCACATAAACTTTGACATTACAAATTCAGAAACAATAATCCCAAAACCCGGAATATCATGGAAACCACAGGCTATTAGAAATACAATACACTGCTCTAACTCCGAAATGTTTACACAATCGAAGAAAAGGGAAAACAAATATTACAGCTGGAATAAGATAGAGACTCCTGGTCTGCGGGCGTGGCAGATATACCTCAAAGTCTCTGAATATCGCTCCTGGATCACTGATAGCGTGCCTGACCGAAGTTGCCTGGATCTGCACATGAAAAACATACGCAGAAGAGGCGTGAGTACACCACAGCGGTACTCAGTAAATGCCAAACCTAACCTCGGTTGGGTAGTGACGAGGAAGGTCAGGGCCCTACTAAGATATAACATAATAATCAATATGATAATGAGGAGACAATATGAGATTAATCACATCGATATTGTAGCAAGATAATAAGTAAAACAGTAACAAAGAACAAACACAAACAATGAATATAGGTATAAACCACAACCAGATATTTAACATCGGGGCTCTACTAGTATCCCGAGGATCTCTTGGTATCCTCAATAAATCGTTCGGGGATCGCTTGGTATCCCGAGGATCTCTTGGTATCCTCAATAACAATTCTAGGATATCTTGGTATCCTTAATAATAATTCTGGGATCTCTTGGTATCCCGAGGATCTCTTGGTATCCTCAATAGTAATTCTAGGATCTCTTGGTATCCTCAATAATAATTCTAGGAACTCTTGGTATCCTCAATAATAATTCTAGGATCTCTTGGTATCCCGTACTCTCAGTCTTAAAACATATCACGTGAAGGGGAGCTCCCGGGATGACGTCCCATAGTCCCAAATTTAAATATGCAGGGGGAAGCTCCCGAGAATCTAACCCGTAGTCCCAAAGTAAATATACAGGGGGATCTCCCGGGAATCTAACCCCTAGTCCCAAAGTAAATATGCAGGGGGATCTCCCGGGAGTCTAACCCGTAGTCCCAAAGTAAATATGCAGGGGATCTCCCGGGAATCTAACCCGTAGTCCCAAAGTAAATATGCAGAGGGATCTCCCGGGAATCTAACCCGTAGTCCCAAAGTAAATATGCAGGGGTATCTCCTGGGAATCTAACCCGTAGTCCCAAAGTATATATGCAACCACAATAAGAGAATATTCAGAAGTGAAGTACATCAATACAACAACAACTCAAGATATCAAATAATTACCAAACTCATGGCAAATAATAGTAGATTCTAGCCTAATATGCTTCATAGAGTGCAAACAAGGCAGTTTAAGCAAATAGGCAAGTAAGTCCACTAAACATGCTTTTCTATACTAGCACAGGCTATAATAGCAAGTAGGATAAAGCAAATACGAAAGAAACTCAACTCAATTATTTTTAAGTAAAATTCAGATTTTTAACAATTAGCTCAAGTACGCGCTCGTCACCTCACGTACAAGGCATTCAATTACCAATTTCATATCTTAAGGGACAAAGTCCCCCACACAAGGTTAGACAAGCCACTTACCTCGAACCGGCTCAAAATTCAATCCAAAATCACGTTCTTGCCACGAGTATTCGACTCCAAATGTCTCAAATCTATTCAATTAAATTGCATAATGTAAATAATAGTTCATGTAATTTATTCTACAATTAAATTCTAAGCTAATACGCGAAATTATGTAAAATGACCAAAATACCTCTCGGGGCCACGTGCCCGGATTCTGAAAATTTTTGAAAATAAATATTACCCATAACTCATATGGTGTATATCCAGAAAATCATCCAATTTCGTCCATGAATCGGCCCTCAAATCAAGGATTTACCATTTTTTCAACTTTGGGGCTCAAAATCCTAATTTCTACCATCCAAATACGGATAAAAATAGAAACCAACAGAAATAATTATGGAGAAACATAAAAATAAAGGTCAGATATTTACCCCCTTGTTGAGACGATAACAACGCCGCGAAAATCACCTCAATCGGAGCTCTAGAACTGAAGATATGGCTAAAATGCTAAATTTCTCGGATAAAAATAACACTGGCCAGATTTAATTTTTGGAATCATTGTTCATGCGCGTTGCACTGTTCACCCCGTGCGGTTACTGTTCACGCGCGGGTACTGTTCACTGCTGCTACAAATTACACCAGCAGCCAATTAATTGCAGCACAGTTATTTTTCATAAAAATGGCTCTAACTCTATCATACTAACTCGGAATTAGACGATTCTTGTTCCTATGAGTCACAAATAATAATACAAACACAACCTTTCAATCGAAACTCAATTCGGAGTTCGTTTGCCCAGTTCAATACCCATTTCGCTCGTTAAACAATTAACTCACATATCGCGTCAAAAACCCAATCGTGACTTGATGAAATTAAACCAAAATTTCCAGATCAGTCCTATAATTCATGATTTAAATTCTGGAAGTCTCGAAATCAAATTTCGATCTCTGGAACTAAAAATGGACCTTTGGATCATTAAAGGTTTATGCTCAAAACAACAAAAATCTTCCAAAAATGACCCGTTGGGCATCCGAAACACACCCGAGGCCCCCGGGACCTCATCCAAAAATACCAACACCTCCTAAAACGTCATACAAACTTGTTCCAATCATCGAAACACCTCTATTAACACTAAAATCATCGAATTATAATGAAATCAAGCCTAAGTTCTTTTAAAACTTAAAAAAACACACATTCGATCAAAAACCCGACCAAAACATGTCCGAATGACTTGAAATTTTGCACACATCTCCCAAATCACCTAATGAAGCTACAGCAACTTCCGAAATTTCGTTCCGACCCTCTGATCAAAATTTCACCTATCAACCGGAAATCGCAAAAATACTAACTTCCGGCATTTCTAGCGTAAATGAGCTACGGGCTTCCAAAATACATTTCGAACACGCTCCCAACCCCGAAATCACCTAACGGATCTAACAGAACCATCAGATTTCCATTCCGAGGCCGTCTTCACACAGTTCTGATTACGGACCATTTTTCAATTCTTAAGCTCTCACTTAAGGACTAAGTGTCCCAAAACACTCCGAATTCAAACACAGAACGTCCCGTCAAATCAAAATAGCAGAAATGAACTTAGAGGAAGCAGTTAATAAGGGAATGGGGTGTAAATTCTAAAAATGACCGGCCGGGTCGTTACATTCTCCCACACTTTAACATTCGTTCGTCCTCGCACGAGCATAAAGAACATACCTGGAGTAGTGAAAAGATGAGGGTATCGACTACGCATATCCCGATCGGTCTCCCAAGTCGCCTCCTCGACCGGCTGGCCCCGCCATTGAACCTTTACTGAAGCTATATCTTTTGACCAGAGCTTTCGGACCTGCCTGTCCAATATTGCCACTGGCTCGTCAACATAGGATAGATCCTTATCCAATTAGACTGAGCTGAATCCAAAATGTGCGACGGGTCGCCGTAATACCTCTGGAGCATCGAAACCTAAAATATCGGATGAACTCCTGCCAGGATGGGAGGTAGGCCAAGGTCATAACCAACTTTTCCAATTTGCTTCAATACCTCAAAAGGGTAAATAAACCTCAGACTCAATTTCCCTTTCTTCCCAATTCTCATAACGCCCTTCATAAGCGAAACTCGAAGCAGAACCCGCTATCCGACCATATATGAAACATCACAAACCTTTTTGTCTGTGTAACCCTTCTGAGTCAATCTAGTCATAGGAGCTGCAATCGATGAAAACATTTCCACAAAACGAGGGTAGTAACCCAGCCAAGCCGAGAAAACTGCGAATCTCTGTAGCTGAGGAGGGTTTAGGACAACTCTACACTGCCTCTACCTTCTTCGAACCCACCTGAAAACCCTCACTTGATACCACGTGATTTAAGAATGCCACGAAATTCAACAAGAACTTACATTTTGCAAACTTTGCATATAATTTCTTTTCTTTCAGATTCTGAAGCACTGTCATCAGGTGCTGCTCATGATCTTCCCGACTCCGGGAATACACCAAAATGTCATCAATAAAGACAATAACAAAGAGTAAAGATATTGCCAAAATACTCTGTGCATCAAATGCACAAAAACTGCTGGGGCATTGGCCAGCCCAAATGGCATACATGGAACTCGTAATGATCATATTGAGTCCTGAAAGCAATATTCGGGATAGCTGGCTCCCGAACCTTCAACGGATGGTAACTTGAGCATAAGTCAATCTTTGAAAATACCTGTGCGCCCTGAAGCTGATCAAATAGATCGTCAATACGAGGCAAATGTTAACGGTTCTTCACTGTAGCATTATTCAACTGGCGTAATCAAGACACATACACGTAGAACCACCCTTTTTCTTCACAACAAGATAGGAGCACCCCAAGGTGATACACTGGGCCAAATAAAACCCTTATCAAGAAAATCCCTGTAATTGATCCTTCAATTTAACTGAAGGTTTCACCTCATCCTTAGTCCATAACATTAGGACATGGCCCAAACTTCAAAGTCTGCCGTTCGTCATAGGATCCGAATTCCACACCATCACACTGCATTAGTCTTATTTCAACACACTTAAACTTTTAATAATGCTTAAATACTTCAAAATTGTTTCTCCGGGTTGTTACATTCTCCCCCACTTAGGGTCATTCATCCTCAAATACACGACGTAGCTTATCTCTTTCTTCGCACATCTTAATATCTCAAATTTTCTAACTTCCAAATTTTTTTAAAATTTCGGCAGAGCCTCCCCTGTAATTGGGCCTATCCACCTGCCAGAGTAACACCAAAATAACTCCTAACAACACATCCACAACCCAATGAAACACCACAATGTATATATCAATAATACTAATCTCTGCATTACAAGCATCACATTATCATAATGATATCTCGACATGAAACACGTCATCTGTATGCCCATAACCTCGTCTCTGGCCATAATAGTTGTTCATAAATCACAACATTGCCAATTAACCTTATGTTAACAAACATCTCATTTCAGACCTCCGCTTTACTCACAACGAAGCATGAAGATCTCATAATTACTTACCCGAATTGACGAGTCACATTTAACGCCACCTGGGCGCCCATCTCGTAGGCTAAAACTCAATGTTTACAACACAAAAATGACTGAATATGAAAAGAAAATACACAAGAATTGTCAAATAAGCCTAACAGGCATGACTCCCATTTAAAATATAGTACAAAATTTTAAATTTCATAAAATGAGAATTTTAAACATATAACTTTTCACCGCCAGGACCTTGTCCTTATATAACATCCACCGCAGCTTCTAGCTCGGTTAATAATATTTCACATTATATAAAATTTTAAGGATCTCATCCTCAACTCTGAATCACAAGTATTTGCACATTGTACCAAACAAAATATTTCGTTTCCTTTCTTCCTTCTTTTCAATAAATTTCCATCAAAGAAAATCACAACATAAAATGAACCCTCATACCGATAGGGCATATAATTGACAATTGAAATCATTTATCCTGAAATTGCATCAAAACCCACTGTAGTAAGTAATAGAAAGTCAATTTTAGCCTCATAGATATTTTTAGTGACCAACACATAATGATAGGGATAGCTATCTCCATATAATAGCCTAACGTGAGTATTCACATAAGTAGATCTCAGGATTACGAAGCTCACTCATGAATGAAGCATATTAAGAGGACTCGCCTCAATTTTCAAAACGAAATCAAGTTAAGAAAAAAAAATCCTTTTTTTATAACAATCAGACTTGTACATGTAATGACACCATCTAGTGTAGTGGTCTGAGCCACACTATAGCAATTATATCAATGGGTCGGACATCTACCTCTTAGGCGCCATCTACCCATTTGTTCTCCATATCTAACTTGTAGCGTACATAGATTAGTAACTATAATGAAGTGTGTTGACTGTGTGTTCTGATGAAATAGATTTCTCCCAAGTCTGGGACAACTTCTCATGATGTTTCTACTATCACCACATTCATAACAACTCATCCGCAGTTCGGCTACTGATACTGAGTCTGTGCCAGATAACTAGAATAACCATTTAAAGAATCCCATGCTAGTGGTGCATTAAAAGATGATTATCCCATGAGAGTGCCCTGATTAACTGGGGCACCACGAGTATTCTGAAATTGTTTCCATTTCCCTGCTGATACTGAAATGTAGAATTATTATGGACATAGAAATATCGAAAGTCCCAACATCATCCCATACAAATCTCAGGTCTTACTCATATACAAGTTTTAGAGAACTTTTGAATACCACATAAATACATCTCAGGCCAAATCTGATATGACACATGACCGACAATTTGATCGTTGATAGTGAACTCCTTTCACTTGGCGCAAAGCCATAAGATAAATCCTGATAATCCACGATACTAAACTTTATCGCTCATACGTCACCATCATAACATAACTCAAGCCATTCGTTGGGCACATGTCATTCTTATGACAGTTAAACTCACTTCCTCCAGTATCTCGGTTGCTAGTTGTACCCTTCGCTAAATAGATATCTCATACGAACCATATAGTCTTTATTACCACCAACTATCTTTAGATCTACATCCACCTCGTGACTTTACCATTATTGCGACAATTAGGCAGTTAAGTAAACCTTCTTAAGACCGTACTTATCAACCGAATGTCAGAACCTAGTGCACCCCCATGTGCACAATGGAATAGATCTCTCAAAACTTTTGCATTATCGATATGGATGGCACGCGGTAACAATAGTTGAGTAAATTCTTGGCTCCTTTATAATCCCTCTGTAGCATCATGAACCGTCGGCGCATACTTGATACCGAGTGCACAATTTTAATACACGAGTGGATGCAAAAGAACATATGATATAGGCTCCAACTGAATAAATGACACATGATAAGGAATGAAATGAAGTGGAATTTTCCTAACAGTTACATAGCCTCTCGTAGAGAAGTACAGACGTCTCTATACCGATCAGCGAGACTCTAATAAACCGGCCTGTGTTCCGTGACTCCTATGAACCTAGAGCTCTGATACCAACTTGTCACGACCCTAATTCACCAATCGTGAACACGTCATGACGGCACCTAGTCACAATGATTAGGTAAGCCTAACAATGCGGACGTAACAACTGATACACAAATATTAAATCAAAAGTTAGACAACTTAAGAAAATGTATATAACTTGCCAATTGGCACATACACTTTGACATTACAAATTCAGAAACAATAATCCCAAAACCCGAAATCTCACGGAAACCACAGGCTAATAGAAATACAATACACTACTCTAACTCCAAAATGTCTACACAATCGAAGAAAAGGGAAATCAAATATTACAGCTGGAATAAGATAGGGACTCTTGGTCTGCGGACGCGGCAGATATATGTCACGACCCCAAACACGGTCATGATGTCGCCCTGCCGCGAGGCTGGGCAAGCCTGACCAACACCTTCTCAATGCAACGATTCATCCCAAACATGAAGCAATAAGGGGAATATGGCAACTTTAACAATAAATTTTGAATAACTGAAAAGATAATGTACGAATAGAAACCACGACTGAACAAGTACTCCCAAGACTTGGGGTCACGAGTATAGAGCCTCTAACAAAAACCAAGTACAAGTCTG
>MU686420.1:6933-37431 GCA_026770625.1 Nicotiana glauca
GGACATTTAACATAGTAGTAGCTACGCACGGGTTCTCGTCACCTAACGCGTGCGTAGTCCCCGCATTTAGCAACAAACACTCAAACGTTAATCCTAAGGGGACAATTCCCTCTTACGAGGTTAGAAAGGAGACTCACCTCGCTCCAAAGTGCACTTCCAAGTTCCAAGAACGAGCCCAAGTCTTTAAATTCGAAGCCGGACAATTCTCAAACTAATCAAACGAAGTAAGAACTAGTCAATAAAGGCTCACAAGGTTGAATTCTAACTATTTAAGTAATTTCCCAACCTTTCCCACAAATTTCCCAAATTTTGACCCCGGGCTCACGTGCCCGGACCCCGAGATTTTTCGAAGAAAGTTGTTCTCTATCACCTAAGGATCACAAATATATGATTTATAGTCCATTACATAGTTATTTACGTGGTTAAATCTTAAATTTTATTTAAACCCTAGGTCTAGCTCTAATCCTTTGATTTTACCACATTTCTAGCATTTATGTGGAAACCCTCCCTTTGAAGCTCCCAATTCGCCCAAATGTGGAGTGAATAATGGCAAAAATGAAGGTTGGGTTCGCATTAAATGAACCCATTCTGCCCAGCTAATTCCGCTTCTGCGGCAAAATTTCCGCTTCTGCGGTGTCCGGTTCTGCGAAAGTGGGCTGCTTCAGCGGATTCGGGCAAATTTGGGCTAGACCGCTTCTGCGGTCCGTTGGTCGCAAAGGCGGGACCGCTTCTGCGGTCCCAAGGCTGCTTCTGCAGTTTTCCCATGCCTGAGCCCTTTCCGCTTCTGCGTCTTGTCGACCGCTTCTGCGGTCCAAGAGCCGCAGAAGCGGTTATGACAGAAGCAGCAAAGTTGGTTTTTCCTAAGTTTTCAACTTCACTCGAACCTCGACCATTTAATGCTCGGGGCTCCTGAGCCCCGCCCGAACATACCGTAAAGTCTAAAATCACGAGGCGGACCTACTCGAACCCTCAAAACACTTAAAACTATGCTAATTCAAGGAGTCGAACCCCCAAACCAATTGAATCAACTTAATGAACTTCAAGTTCTTAATTTCCTTTTAACGGGTCAAAACGCCCTTAAACTACTCGGATTGACACCAAATTTTACGGGTAGGTCTTAACTGATATTTCGGACATATACCAGGTTTCGAAATCAAAATCCGAACCCGATACCTATGAAAACAATGATTTCTTAGTTTATTTAAATCTTTGAAACTTAAACTTAACAATTTCACATAAAAATTCATTACTCGGGCTAGGGACCTCGGAATTCAATTCCGGGCATACGCCCAGGTCCCATATTTTCTCGCGGAGCCTCAAAAATTATCAAATCATGATTCCGGGTCCATTTCCCTAAAATGTTGATCGAAGTCAAACTTGGCCTTTTTAAAGAAACTTAAAGAAGCAACTAGACTGATTCTTGCTCAAAACTCTTCCAACTTCCGAACCACCCGTCCTCGTAAGTCATAAATTAGTTAAAGCAAGTGTGGAAAGTTTTATTTAAGAGACCGGGGTTCAAAAATGCAAAACGACCAGTTGGGTTATTACAATCCCAACTATCGATTGATCCAGCCTCGAGGTCCGTGTACCAGTCAAAAGCATTTCCTTTTAGCGAGCAGAGAAACTGCTTGATGAGGTAATCTCTATAAGTCCCAGCATTGTTGTACGTTTCCATGAAGTGTGCCACATGTTGCTTTGGGTCACCTTTACCATCAAACTGTTGAAACTTTGGAGGTTGATAGCCAGAAGGCATCTTCAACATATCGACCCTTGAAGTGTACGACTTTGTATACGTAAGGAAGGATTTGGCAGCAACTTCATATTTGTTCTTAATGGTTCCTTCAATGAACTCCTTCAATTGATCGATTGGAACCATCTATTCAGATGAGACAGGGATAGCCTTAGTGGATGATGCTTGTCTCGGGGGAGAGTCGCTCTCTAGAACCTTTGGGAGCTTGCCGGGTGCATGGGTGGATTATTCTTCCATCAGAATTCCCACCCTGTCTGTTAGCTTGTCAATTTTTGGCCTCTTGATTTTGCTTGCATTTGGTCAAGCCAGCGATTTCTTCTGTCAAGTTTGTCAACTGCTCCTCCATTGATGAAGTGTTTGTCACCATGGCTTGCATGATTGTCGTGGATGATGGAGAGTAGCATGGATTTTCACATAGATTGATCCTTGATTGGCTCACGCTATGTGGTGTAAGTGGGGAGGATCCATCACTTGAAGAATCATCATCTTCCTTCACAGCAGAGTGCTTGGAGCCGGAGAGGTCAAACAGAGCAAGAGTTTTCTTGATCTTTTCAGTAGCATCGCTTCCTCCTTCAGATGCGTTTGTCGCAGATCTTGCTCCTTTTGAAGATGAAGATCCAAAAATAGGGGTTGATGCAGACGGCACTTGGGGTACTTGTTGTCCTAAAAAGCTTGCTTTGCTCCTCGTAACTGGTCTGAAGCTTCCAACGGTAACATCGAGGATGCTTTCCACATCAGCATAAAACCTGGAGTTAGCAGTCTTGGTGGAAGTTGAAATGGAGTTGATTTTCTTTGAAGCCATTTCAATGTTCTTGGTATTTGGTGAATGAAAAGTTGAGATGAGAGGTAGAGATTGTCCCACTGGGCGTGCTAGAATTTGTAGACAATAAATTTGGTTCGAGAAAATAAAATCAAGACCAAACATATCGCAACAATCGTAGTATTTTATTTCAAATATTTGAGTGTACAATCTCTATGATTCCTCTGATTCTACTTTCTAGTACAAATTTAAGGGCCTTTGAGTTTGATCTTGAATTTGAATTTGATTTATTCATCGCGAACACTCTGATTCTTGCCACGAATTTTATTACGAACAAGTAGCCTTGATCTTGAATGTCTTGTATTTGATTTGACTTTGTTCTTTAACTTGAATACTTGAATCATTATTTGTTCTTGAGCTTGTATACTTGATTTGTTCTTCGTTCTTGCACTTGAACTTGATTTCTTGAACTTGAGCTTGATTGCTTGAACTTGAACTTGATTGCTTGAAGCTTGAAACTTTATGGAGGAATTTGCAGTGTTTGATCCACGAGCTCTTTCTTGCTTCTTGTTATAACTTTTGATTTTTTTTATGAGTTATAAAGATCCCTATTTATAGTTGTGGAAGGGAAGAGTTGTGATAAGAACAAACTCTTTCCGACCAATCAAATTGAAGTATGACATGGCCGTATTTGATTGGCCAGAACATGTCACTTGTACACGTGGCGCGATTTCATTGTCCTTTTAGTGTGACTTGGCATTCCTTGTCATTTTGACATGCGGCATGATCCTATTGGCTCTTCCATTTGACTTGGCGTGCCACGTCATTTGACATGTGGCACCAAATTGGGCCTCTAGGAAGATGTCATCTTGGTCCTAATGAATTTGGCTCATCACTTCAGACCAATTAAATAGACTAGTCCAATGGATTAAGACTTATTTATTTAATCCATATATATTAGACTTATATAATTAATTTAATTATATTAGTCCATATATTTATTTGGACCAATATATCTTTAATTTAAAATAAGTCCAAATTAATCTATGAATTTAATTCGTACAAATTTTATATGCCTACAAAATCCAATAATGTTCTTTATAGCCACAATAAAGCAAGTCATATATACCAGTTAGATTGCCACAAACAAAGGTTTCTAATTCCTTAAAAATTTAGAAATACGACAAAACTATAATATTTCGAGATAGAAAAATCAGACTTCATAACATAGAGTTAGGGAAAAATAATTACTCCCCATTTGCACGACCTTGATATCCAATATGTACACACTTTATTACAACAACTTCCCTAAGGAGCTTGGGGACATGACAATGTACACACTCATAAATACTATGAGGTTTTGCTTGATATTGCATGTAGAGACACTCATATCGAGCTACATGTCAAAACACAAGAAATAGGAAAGAATTAAATATAAGAAACAGACAGATTCTTAAGATGTAGAGGATCTTGCCAAATAACACCTTCTTTCACCTTTCAATCAGTTTGCGATCTACATAAGCATGACTTATTTATCTGAAGTCTTATTATGCTATTTATTTTGTATGTAGTATTTTTGTCCTTCCTTTGTGTAAAGAATTATAGGCTATTCACTTAGTAGTTAGTACATAAGTTAATCAGACATAGTTTTATAGCATAATATTCTTCAAACTTACTGGAAAGCTAGCATTTCAAATTGCAGATTCTCAAACTTTGTCGGTATGTCCTCATGGAAGTGGGAAAATAAAATTCTTGACAGAATGATATTCTGTTACACTTGGGTCCTTTTTGTTTTGCGTTCATCTCCTTTCTCTCTGGATCATATGGCCAATCTTGTCCAACAAGGAGAACATCCTTCCTTAAGCGAGCTCGATGGAGAGCATAGTGGTTTTCATGACTCAAGTTTCCAATAACCCGAAATTCCCTTGGTGAGCTCGTCTATGTATTTTGCCAACTTCTCCTGCCATTGATATTGATTTTCTACAACTGCCATTATTGCAGACTTTATAACTTTCCAACCATTGTTCCTAAAGAAAAATAAAAATAAATTTTCTTTAAGTATTTACATTGTCAAGTTTTGGGTAAGATGGGAATGAAAATAAAATAACATTAATCAATTGACTTATGCTATTTTTTCTTAAATCAGCCTCGGACAAAATAGCTTCACATGTAAATTAATAGCATCGTATAAAGTTTCTTCCAATAACACACTATTAGATAATTTTGTGAAGCAAATTCATATGTTCCATACTTCCATCTATATATAATGAAACTCCTTTTGGGGAATGATGTTCCATGTATATCTTTCTGATTTGAGTTGTGACTGTCTGTCTTGTCCTGTACCTATATTGGAGTTAAGATTCTCGTATCAGTACTGCCAATAAAGATAATATCTATATCTCAAGATTTTGATATGACCCCCGCAACGTCCCATTAGGCAAAAATTCAAAGAGTATACATATTCGGCTAACACTAGAGTCATCTTGACAACACTCAAAGCAATATCCAACAATACTAACTAAATGGAAGTATAGGACGGGGTTCTATGCCTCATATTAGATTTGTCATATCAAAGTTTTTAGTGGCCTCTCAAAGCTCATCCAAATCAGACGTTCGATAAGGAGGTAACCCTATCAGTCCTAGCTTCCTTGTTTATACCTTGTTTAGAATAAAAAATTAAAATACACATTGAACTTTAAGGAGAAATAGAGTTTCTTCCAATAAAACACTATTAGAAAATTTTTCGTAGCAAATTCATATGCTCCATACTTCAACTTACATATATATATATATATATATATATATATATATATATATATATATATACACACACACACACACACACACACACACACACACACACACACCTTTCAGGGAATAAATTTACATGTATACCTGTCCGACTTGTCCTATATATTTTTTATTTTTCTTTAACATTGGGTAACAAATGACAGCTTCTCCATATGAAGCCAGCAACATCATTAATGTGGAGAAATATTAAGATTCTCACATCCAATGAGGAGGAAGGACATATGTTGTTGTTACGATTGTCTGCTGATAAAAATAAAATATATATATATTTTTTCAAGTCAAGACGCACGAAGTTGCAAAAATGTAAGGATAGAAATTCAGAATTAAAAGAATATCTTGATGAAGATGTATATCACAAATTATACAAATTTCTGAGAAGTAACAATGAGATGTGGATTTGTGCATGCTATTTATTACATAATAAAACCATTAATATGACAGTTAAAGAATTTCTTACTGTGAGCACGTGATTTTTGCCTCGCTTGAATTACTCCTATAGAATTCTTAAAATTAGGATTTTTTAAATTATTTAATTTAAGGGAATTAATTGCATAATTTTTGTGTTTGCTTGCATTTTTATGTGCATGTTTAATGGATATAATTCATAAAAATACGAAAATAGTGCATTTAGGACCTAATTTTCTACTTTTTAGGATAATTATTTAATTAATAAAAAAATACCAAAATAGTCCTTTTTGCATTTCACCTTTTAATTTTCGAATTTATCTTAGCTTTCTTTGAAATTAGGAGTTAGTTAATTTTTAAAAATTAATTAGTTTAGCTTTATAATTAAATCAGGTCTTTTTATTTTTAATTTTGTATTTAACAAAAATCTGAAAAAAATGGAAAAGATGAGAAAATAAAAAGAAAATTAAAAGAATTAAGGGTATTAATAAAATGCCCAGCTTTTGGGCTAACCCATTCCAAAGACCAGGCCCAAGCCTCTAAACCCGTTAAAAACCCGTTAAACCCAGCCCAAAATCACCCCGATCCGGTCCAGACTACTTGCCCTATGGAACAACGTCGTTTGGGGTGGTATTTGATCCTGACCGTCTAGGTTTTTTGATCTGACGGTCAGGAACTGAGGAGCCCTAAGTATATAATTGTTTAAACGACCCCCTACCCCCATTTCACCATCTCTCAAACCACTTTAACCCCCGATGTAACGCCGTCGTCCTCCATCGTCCGCAGCCGGCCGAAAATCGCTTCCGCCGGCAGCGAGTCTCCGATGTCCACCAAAATTTCACCACCGCTGCTCCTTCACCTCCCCTTTCCAAATGCAACCCCCGTTTCCTTCAAATCTCACCCAAACGCGTCGAATAAGCAAAACCCTAGCCACCGCCTCCGTCGTGTACGGCGGCGCCGTCTCCAAACCCCACCAAAATTACACCCTATGTCCTTCTCACCTTCCTCTTCCCAAATCCCTGATCAATTTCCTTCAAATCTCACCCGAAGCTCTCAAATTTCAACTAAAAAAAGGGCAGAACCCTAGAGTTCGAAGCGACAAGATTTCTTTCCCAGTTTCTTGAGTCCAGAGCCTGATTTTAGTCACGAAATAATATTTTCGCTTGTTCTTGGCGAAGAACAAACATTTAACATTATTTTGAGACTCGAATCAGAGTCCAGTCCTTGTTTAGTCTTACATAGGTAAGTTTTCCTATTTTTTTCTTTTATTATTCGAATTCCCTGCTATTAGAACTAGTTGGGATTTAGTTTTTCTGTTTTCTTCATATATGCTTTGATTTTTGCTTCATGCAGTGTTCTAGGTTTCTTTTGTTTAAGTTTTTCTGGTGATTTCTTTTTTCGTTTGTATTGAGTCAGTTTTAATTCATGATTCAGTATTGTGATTGATTTTAGTTTGTTCTCTTAAATTCCTGTTTGATTGATAATTGCCAATATTGGTCTCTAATTTTGCTTTTAGTAATTAATTCAAAATTAAAAAATAGGTTTGGTTCAATTTTGGAGTTTTGTCCATTGAGTGTTGTTTGGTTGCTGTTGAACATGTCAGGGCCCTTGATAATTAACCATGGTCATTTTGACCAAGTTAAAAGGGTTGGGGTTAGTTTAGCCTATGTTAGTAATTCAGGGGTGAAGTCAGGGGTAGTATAGGTATTTCAATTAGGAAACCTTTGCAGTAACTGAAATTGAAAATCCCTAGAACCTTCTAGAGTGGGGTTTCAATTAGAATTTCAGAAACTTGGTATAATAACTTGGGCAATAAGTTAGTCCTTTGGGGACTTCTTAGTCCTTTAGGGACTTTTAAGCTAAAAACTGAAATTAAATAAGGGACTAGGGGTGTAAAAGAAAATCTGAAAAGATGCCCTAACTTTGCCTATAAAAGGCAGCCTACCTTGCCTTGCAATACAAGTCTAAAGATCCAAAAAATCTCAAAACTCAAAATTTAAAAGTTTAGAGTTCTAGAAATCTAAAAATTCAAAAATTCTGAAGTTTTACAAGCCTACAGAATCTGAAATTTGAAATTTGAAATTCAAAAATCCAAAAACCAAAAATTTTGAAATTCGAAAGTGAGAGAGTGAATACTAAAAATCAACCAAAGTCCTGCAGAATTGGAAAGTTTTGAGTATTTAGAGCTTGGATCTTAGATTTTCAGGCATTAAAAATTCTAAAACTTCAGTAGTAGAGGTTTTAGAGATCCCTGGGGTTATTTCAAGTTCAATTTGGTTCATTCAAGCTTGGTTTGAGTGTTTGTTGTTGCTGTTTGCTTGAAACTATTTACTGGGCTGTGCGATACCATTTCTTAGGTTTAAAATTGGGCTTAAGCTGCTGTTGACTGTTGTTCATTGTAGCTGACTTCTCCTTCTTCTTACATCTCCTTACATTTCCAGGTACACATCCCGAATTTATCCCGATGTAGCTCTCTAGTTGGAAATGGAATAAAAGTGATGCATTGATTGTTCTATTGGTTTTTCCTTTTAATGATTTATTGATTCGTTGAATTCCAAACAGTTTCATGACTTAGTTAAATTCTCATTGTATTAATTGTGGACTGTGAACTGTGATAGACTTCTATTTGTTTGTTTCAGTAGTATAAATTAGTTTTACAAGCCATGTTAGTTGAAATTTACTAGATTTTATTGCCGGACATTGTGTATAATGCATTTGAAATATAGTGCAAGCCAAATACATTGAGATACTGTGTATAATACTAGTTCTAGTAATATAATGCATTTCATTGCCATGATAGTTGGAATTAGTTTTACAAGCCATGACTAGAGTTCAAAATTAATGCATTTTGTCTATTTTTTTTTTTTTGCAATTGAAAATTTCAGTAGATTCCTTCCCCGTTCCAGTTCATGAATCAGTTCTAAAGGATGTGTTAAATGAAGTTGAACTTTGTTTTATTTTAAAGAGTAAGGTCCCAGAAAAACAAGTAGGTTGATGCATTAGTATACATATGACTTGAAAATGAGCATAAGGTCCAGATTTAGTTGTAAATATGCATTCACCGTTGTTTTGCCCATTTGTGATTTGATTTAATAGTAAAATTCCTTGAATTAAAGAACCAAATCTCTAACTCCATATTCATCTTGTATTACTGCTTGGGCCATTTGGGCCATAAGAACTAAATTTAACGTTGGCCCATTCGCATAATAATAGGCCCTAATATTATGCACCCACCAAATCGATTAGCTTGTTAAATTATGAGGTTGTGAGGGTTCGATCAGGGTCCCAGTTCTAATTCATCTTCTTATTTGGGTTTGTTCTAAGGCCCAAGTTTTAGACAAGCTTTACAAGTAAAAGCTTAACAGATCTTCTTTCTTCTTGGGCTGGCTTCGAAGCCCAACATGCTAAAAATCCTATTTTATTATTGAAGCTATGGATTAAATTTGTAATACAAGTTTGGGCCTTCCAAATTAAGTAGCAAACTTGAATTAAGGGTTCTTCAATAACGGAGATCCCCTTTTTTAAGTTTGGACTTGATCTTGAGGCTCGAATTTTCTTGAATGCTTTTAACAGTAATTGATTCACAGTGCTAATTAATTAAGTTTTTTTAGAGACAATCCTTAATAGAGAATAATAGTTCATATTAGGATGTTCCTTAAAATAATTTGAGGCGCGCCGCGCCAAATAAAATCACAAATTGTGTGGTCCTTTTTAGTTACTTCTATTAAAAATATTTAGAATTCGGGACGTACTATTTAGTAAATTTTCATGGCCTCCCACAAAGTTAATAATGCTCTAGCTGCTTTAGGCGCGCATTTTAATAAATCTATCTTCTTAAACTCGGGTGTGAATTTCATGTTACCCAAATCCAAATCCTAAAACGTTGAATAAAATGTGTTTCGGATATGGGTACATTTCATGTGACGTGATCCAAAAACACGTTTTAAACGACGTTCAATCTTCCTTAAAAAATTCAATTAAAAGCGGTAAATAATTTTAAATTGCCCTATAGGATGAGCATGTTTTAAAATCAGATATTAGGTCAATTATGACAGTTTAAGTGACCGTGCTAGAACCACGGGATCTGGGGATGCCTAACACCTTCCCCCGGGTCAACAGAATTCTTTAGTCAGAATTTCTGGTTCGCAGACTTCAATTGGAAAGTCAAAAATTTCCTCGATTTGGGATTCAAGATAAACCGGTGACTTAGAACACCAAAAGCCAAACCTATCCCAAGTGGCGACTCTGATAAATAAATAATCTCAATTTGAATAATGTCACTTAAATTGGAAAAACTCCCTTATACACTATGATTCAGGGTAGGTGTGTAAAAAAGGAGGTGTGATAGCTCTGGCGACTCTGCTGGGGATACGAACCCAAAATTTCGATTCAGGGTTCAAGAATTCGATCTTAGAATAGCTGTTATGATTGGCTTTATCTGTTATCTGATTTTCCTACATGTTTCATGCTAAATGTGCTAAATATTTTACCGCTTTGATATTTGGTGAATTATATATATAAACTGCTACGAAACCCTTCCTCTCTCTAAGTCTTCTATATTATGGAGAAGGGTGCACTTCGTGTGACTTCTCTTCTGTTTAGAGTCTTATCCCATTTAGAACGAGGTTCGGACAAGTTGCTAAGCCGACAGAACTTCTGTATCCCCGGTACGCTGCCCTCCCTCAGCTCGAGTTGTCCGGTCGGGTAAGCCAGGTCTAGAACAATAAACCCAGGTTTTAAACCTAGCATAACAAAGCCTCATGCCGGATCCCTAGTAGGAACGTTTGTTTGCATCATGTGCATTTGACTTAGGGGACTCAACACAGGAGTTTGGTCCGTCTAGAACAGATGACCTAAAATAAAAAGACTATCCTGATGCATCCTACTTGCTACTTGTGCATTTATTTGCTTCGGATTTGCATGTTGATCGGCTTGTAAATAATGAGAGAGAATTGAAAGGAAAATAGTAGTGTTAGGGTTAAGTGAGGGAAACCACCTATTTTGAAAAACCAATATCCAAATAGTACTGAAACTCTGCCGAATTTTTGAGAAAAAGGAAGAAAAAAAAGAAAAAAAAGAAAAAAAGATTTTTGTTTTCTAAATAGTTGGTTTTGTCAAATCTGCCCGAACTACGCCAATTTGATTCTCACCGGATGTGAGATACGTAGGCAACCCTTATCGGATCCAACTTCTCTTTTTGCAAAAATAGCCAAAAACAACAAAAAATGTAATTTTTGTCACAAATAAGTCGGGTGATACCATTCTTGTTTTAAAATAAGCCAAATGTCCCCAAAAGGGCGCCGGGAGGCTATTTTTGCAAGAACAGCCACCCTGAATTATTTTAATGGTTAGCGGGCACAACCTTATAATCTTCTTCCTCGAAGTGCTGAAAGGCCGAATCCGCAAAATCAGGTCTTTTTTTTCTTAAATGAAAATTTTGAAAAAATGGTCACTTTTTTCTTTTAAGTCAAAATAAGTCATTAAATTACCTTAATAAATATGCAGGATGAGCACGATTGAAATTGAACCCTTCACAGTCCTTAATGAGATCCCCTTGAAGCTCCACATGTGGTGGAATGACCTAGGAAAGGGTAGAATAGAAACAATGGTAAAGGTTCTGGGCGACCTCGTCGGATTTTTGAACATCAAGCCAAGGCCGGATATCATTGAAACATCGATACCTTTTTGGGACCTAACTCGCAACGTGTTCCGATTCTCGGACTTTGAGCTCACACCAATATTAGAGGAAATTACGGGTTATGCGGGCCTTAGTGGAAACCTCAGGAGTCGATATCCATTATCACCAAGACCGGTATCCCCCCATAGATTTCTGGATTTGCTAAGTATTAACCAGTAATCTATCAGAAGGGTATTGCACGCTCCATTTCTTGTATCATCAATACGGTAACCCCCGAGGTTTTAAAGAGCCCAACACTGGTTTAACCTACGCCGGAAACAAAGATAAGTGGGAGGCAAGGCGGGGTTTAGCCTTCATGGTAGCTTTCTTGGGAGTTGTGGTCTGCCCACGAAAAGATGGTCATATAGAGATTGGCCTTGTAGGAATACTAGATGTTGCGATCAAGAAAGCCAACAGCACGGTGGTTCCTCTGATCGTGTCTGAAATCTATCGAGCCTTGACTATATGCCAAAAGGGGGAAAGTTTTTCCAGGGTTGCAATTTGTTGCTACAGCTATGGATGCAAGAGCACCTATGTCACCGGACTGGGTACATGAATTATGGGTTGACCAGGTTGAGCTGCATTGAGAAATTTGAAACCCGAGTAATAGGTATTGAATTCCCTGAAGGTACTGAGGCTTGGCTATCTTATTTGAGATCTCTGACTGCTGACAAAGTTGAGTGGGCCTTTGGATGGCTTCCTGTTACTGAAGCAGTATACACGTCAGCTGAGGTGCCTTACATTCTCTTAATGGGCATCCGGAGCATCCAACCCTATGCTCCCTACAGGGTCTTGCGCCAATTGGGAAGATTTCAAACCGTCCATAATGATGAGGATATGAGTAAACAACTCATTGAACTGGATCCAAAAGCTGCATTTCCAAAAGGGAAAATTCGCCAAATATGGAATGAGTGTAGGTTTCTCGAACCTAAGTGCGAGATCGATCTAGAGGTGAAGTGGACCCTAAATACATGATTTTCTTCGGCAAAAGATTCCAGATTCCTGAAAGGCCTGCAAAGACGCCACATGTCCAACAATTTACTGATGGGGCCCAGGTGCAGTGGGATTGGTTAGCCAAAGAGAATGAATACAGGGCCAGAATAGGAGAGCTGGAAAAGCAGGTTCGAGATCTTCAGTTTGAAAACAGCCTGCAAATCGCAGCCGATGAGGGTGACAAGAAGAAACTGACCCAAGAAAATGAGGCTCTTAAGGCTCAGATCCGGCAAATGAAAATAGCTGCCAACAACCAAGAAAGAAGTCGGGCTGATGAAAGAATGATAAGTGGACTAAAAAAGAAAGTCCTCGAGTGCCAAGAAGACTTGGAAAAATACAAAGAGAATATAGCAAAAATCTGGGCGCAGTGGGCAAAAAAAGCAGAAGAATGGACCCAATTTTTGCAACAAATGAAGAGAAATTATGAAGGGACTATTACTAAGCTGAGAAAAAAAAGTGAATACCCTTGAGGACGAGGCATCTAAGCAAGCTAAAGATTTCAAAGCTGAGAGGGAACATTGCTATAGGCTGATGGCCAAAATAGAGAGAGAAATACAGTAGTTAGAGACCACCACCTCCATGACTCCCAGGTGCTAGAAGCCCGAAACCATCAAATAGGTCGACTACTTCAGGAAAAGGGCAGAATTAGGAAAAGAATCAGAGCCATCGTGGACTATATTACCATGAAGTGCCAAGTGTGCGAGAATATGACTCGCACCACTTTCTATGCTGCAGTGATGAATTTCGTCCACTGAGTTATGAATGATTTGGAGAAACTACAAGGGCTTCTCGCACATAGGCCCGCGGCGAGGCCGAATGACGTCCCGCGGGCCCCAGTAATTAAAGCCTTAATGTATTCTTGATTTTTCAAGCATTGAGTCTGTATTTTGTTTATTTTGAGTCTGTTTTGTAGTTTCTCCTTTCCAAGAAAACAATTAGTTTAGCATCTCTGTAATAGAAGTTTTATTAAATCAAAATTTAAAATTACCAAAAATTATTTCCTTATTTTACAAGAATTATGCTTGGTCTGATTCATACGGGGTCATGATACGCAGGCAATCTCCATAAGATTCGACTTTAACCCTAAGAGAAAAGAAAAAGGGGAGGGAAGAAAATAAAAGGAAAAACAAGAGTGGAAAAGAAACACAAAAAGAGAGAAAATAAAACAACCGAGAGAAAGAAACCATGGCAAAGGAAAAGGCAGGAATGAAAGAAAAGAAAAAGCAAGAGGAAAGAAAAATGAGAAAAATGAGAGAAAAACCAGAAAAGCAAAGAAAAGGCAAGGAAAAAGAAAATCAAAGAAGAAAATAGGAAAGAACATGGAAAGCCGGGATAATGCATGCACCCGTTGCAAAGATATAGACACCCATTTAACTGTATAGGTGTATTACACCCCAATGTGTGGTTACCTAACTGTTACTTGTCTCAAACTAACCATTTGTTATTATCAAATTCCATCTTAGGTTTATAGAAACGGTGGTTGGTTTTTGGTAAACTGGCATCACATCAGTATTTTACCAGACCAAAAGGGAGCGTAGAAATATTGTCTGAAATGACCTTGTAGTTAGTTCTCATCCCCGAAGACAGCCCCATCTGGGGATCCCGGCCTCCGAGTCTGCAGCAGCCAAAGAAAACCAGATCTTACGTCTCCGGGTTATGGAGATATGGGATGCATAGACTAACGGACGGGAGCCTCCAAGAGCTATCCCCGGCTTTCTTGAATTGTTCCCTAGATCCGGGGGTACTTCTAACATTCCCATCATTCATCCGAATACCCCATTGGGACAACCCACCATATCCGCTCATTTTGCAGGAACACCTTCTGAGGTCCACCCCCAGGTGTTCACATCAGGAGTAGCCCCTAATATCTTTACCGCTCCTCCATGCTCCGCCACAACACAGCCTTTGCTGCCCAGGCCCACTTTTGATACCTCGACCTTCACTTTCCAAAATCCTATTTTTCAAGTGGAGCCTCTTTAATACCCCACATATACTTATCTGCAGCCACCTCCATTTGAATTCACACCAGGACAAGATAAAACTCCTAAAGCTCCCGAACAGGATGAAATGGCAAAAAGGATGAGAAGCCTGGAGGAAAGCTTAAAAAACATGCAAGGTTTAAGCGGGCAGAAGAGTGTATCATATACTGATCTATGCATGTTCCTTTACGTTCATCTGCCTATGGGATTCAAAACTCCAAAGTTCGAGAAATATGATGGGCATGGTAATCCTATTGCTCACCTTAAAAAGTACTGCAATCAATTGCGCGGCGCTGGCAGAAAAGAGGAATTGCTAATGGCTTACTTTGGAGAAAGCTTGGTAGGTATTGCCTAGGAATGGTATATGGATCAGGACATCTCTCGATGGCACATTTGGTATGATCTCTCCAGAGACTTTGTTCGACAGTTCCAGTACAACATAGACATTGCGCCAGATAGGAACTCATTGGCGAATCTGAAGAAGAAGTCCTCAAAAAGTTTTCGAGAGTATGCGATTAAGTGGCGTGAGCAAGAATCAAGGGTAAAGCCTCCAATAGATGAGGTTGAAATTGTCACGGTGTTTCTTTAAGCCCAAGAAGCTGATTATTTCCAGAACATGATGTCAGCTATGGGTAAACCTTTCGCAGACGCTATTAAGATTGGTGAAATGGTGGAGAATGGACTGAAAACAGGCAGAATTCTGAGTCATTCAGCCATTAGAGCAACCTCCCAAGCCATTCAAGATGGGTTTGGAAGAATGTCCAAGGGTAAGAAGAAAGAAGAAACGTCTATGGCGGCATCGGGTGCAAGAAGACACCGCGTTCCTAGACCCGTGTTCTCAGAAAGAACCCATCAACATTACTACCCTCACCATGACATGGCTTATGCTCCTCAACCGTATGCGGTCATGAATGTTCAACCTTTTGCCCGGCCGTAGCCACATGCCAATAGAAACCAAGCTCCATTCCCAAGAAATTAGCCTCCCCACCAAAACCACTATAATCCCTGTCCTCCATAGAATAACTTTCCTCCCCGTGATCCACCCAGGAGGCAAACTTTTAGTCCAATTGGTGAATCTTACTCTAATCTATTCCCAAAACTTGTCCAAATGGGTCTACTGCAGCCGGTCCCTCAAACAAGGCAAAACCCAACATCACATGCTTATAGAGCCGGTGTCAGATATGCCTATCATTTAGGAGCAGAGGGCCACAATACAAATGATTGTTGGACATTGAAAAGGGCAGTGGAGAACTTAATAAAGCAAGGAAAGATAGTGCTGATGGGATGTCCCAAATGTGACCAATAATCCACTGCCAGCCCACAATAATGGGCCAGTAATCGAAATAATCTGTGAGGATAAAGAGTTTGATCTGGCATTAAAGGCCATAATTGCTATTGTTGATGCAGAAAGAAAGCTGAAAATTGCCCTGAAGCAAGATAAAGGGGAAAGAAGAGCAAAGTAACCAAGGCAGAACCAAAAAAGAAAGTTGAAACAGGAACAGAGGCAAGGCCTCCCAAAAATGGAATTCTCTATGTCCCACGAGGCCGTAAAGAAAAGAAGTTGACTTTGAGTCCTCCAAAGAGATTTGAACTGAAGAAAGGAGCCTAGATGTACATACCCAAGGGAGCCTATGTGGTGCGGGGGACAATTAAACCACCTAGGCTGAATGAGCCCGTGGTTATTGGACGCGTACCATAGAAGCCTATGACGAATCCTGCCGCGGTGTCATGGAATTACCATCAGGTGGTGGTCACGTATAAGGGCAAAGAGATCTTGGGGGAGCTTCAAGAAAATCATCCCGTTGAGAAATACTCCAACATAGAAGAAGTGAACAACGCCACCAGAAGGCGTTTCCCATCTAAGAAACCTGTAAGTGCCGAGGAAGCGGAAACTTTCTTTCAGAAAATGAAGATGGCCGACTATGAGGTGGTTGATCAATTGCGAAAGTACCCTGAACAAGTATCCTTGCTGTCATTGCTGATGAAATCCCCTGAGCACCAAAAGGTTTTAATGAAGACCCTCAACGAAGCATACGTGCCAGTTGAAACCTCGGTGGAACAGCTAGAAAGAATGGCGGAAAGGTTCTTTGTTTTTAATCAGATTTCATTCAGCAAAAATGACTTGCCTCCAGAAGGAGCTGCTCACAACAAAGCCTTTCACTTAACCGTCAAATGTGAGGGATATTATGTGAAGAGGGTCATGGTAGACGGAGGTTCTATAGTAGACATTTTCCCACTCTTTATGCTTCAGCGAATGGAAATCGAGACTGAAAGGATCCGTCCCAATAATGTATGTGTGCGAGCCTTTGACGGTATCAAAAGAGACACCATTGGAGAAATTGACCTAATTTTGACTATTGGCCCGGTGGACTTCGAGGTGACATTCCAAGTGCTATACATGGACACGTCTTATAATTTTCTTCTGGGAAGGCCTTGGATTTATGCCGCTGGAGCTGTACCTTCTACCCTCCATCAAATGGTGAAATTTAAACATGAAGACCAGGATATTGTAGTCCATGGAGAGGATGAATAGTCAATCTATCGGGACCCGTTTGTCCCATGCCTGGAAGTGAGGGAAGGCAGTGAGCACATAGTTTACCAAGCTTTCAAAGTTGTAGTGGCGAACCGGCATGAAGAGGGAAATCCTTGCCCCCAACCCTTCCAATATAATGCCTCGATTATGGTGGCCAAGGAAATTATCAGACATGGTTTCAAGCCAGGAAAGGGACTTGGAAAAGCTCTGCAAGGAATATCTGAGCCACTGACCCTGCCTACAACTGAAAAGTTCTTGGGGATAGGCTTCCTGCTTACCCCAGACGATATAAAGTGGGCAGATGAGAGAAAGAAGGAGGGATGGGTCTTGCCACAGCCACTGCCATATTTGTATGAAACCTTTGTCAAGCCGAAGTACAGTGAGGAAGAAGATGATGAGGCCTTTAGGGCCGAAGAAATTGAGGGAATATGTGGGGCAATGAGAAAAGTACTCTAAGAAACCCACATGGTTCAGCCGGGAGAGGGAACTAGCACCGCTAAGGTGTTATACATGGGACCAAGCGCCAAACTTCAAAATTGGAAGGCTACGCCATTTCCGATCAGGCGGGAGTACTGGTAGACCTGTGCTGCTACTTTTTTTGCATCCTGAGTTATTCCAGGGTGTAACTCAAATGATTTCTTTAGTTTTTTGTCTTTAAATTTCCAAATGTAAACCCTGTTATCTTCCAAATTCCAAGAAATGAAATCAATATTTCATCGTTCATTTTTCTCTTTATTCTTCTGATTTTGCTATTTTTCTCTTTTAAGTCCTCTTTTCAGTTCTAATAATGCGGCTTTAAATAACATGACATGCTTGCGGACTTCATGCCTAGATCTAAACACACTGTCTAATTGTGAAATAATGAACCAAGAACCGGAATATGATGAAGAAGAGGCTTTTAGGGAAATAAATTGAGAATTGGAATAATTTGAGAATAAACCTAAGCCAAACTTGAATGATACTGAGCCGGTAAACTTGGGAACTTCTGAAGAAATTCGGGAAACCAAAATAAGCATTCACACGGATGAGAAAACTCGGGATGCAATAATCCAACTCATGTTTGAGTTTAAAGATATGTTTTCTTGGTCATATAACGACATGCCAGGGCTGAGTGTTGATCTAGTGGTTCATAAATTACTAACTTACCCCGATTGCCCTCCAGTCCAGCAAAGGCAGAGAAAGTTTAAAACTGACATCAGTGACAAGATCAAAGAAGAAATCACGAAACAACTGAAAGCAGGGGTAATCCGAGTAGTTCGGTACACTACATGGTTGGCTAATGTTGTCCCAATTCCAAAGAAAGATGGGAAAACTCGGGTGTGTGTGGATTACCGAGATTTGAATAAGGCAAGTCCCAAAGACAATTTCCCTTTGCCTAACATCCACATCCTTGTTGATAACTGCGCCAAGCATGAGATACAGTCCTTTGTGGATTGCTACGCAGTATATCGCCAAGTGTTGATGGATGAAGAAGACGCAGAGAAAACGGTCTTCACCATACCCTGGGCTACATATTGCTACAGAGTCATGCCATTTGGCCTGAAGAATGCCGGAGCAACCTATATGAGGGCCATGACTACCATCTTCCATGATATGATGCATCAGGAGATAGAGGTATATGTGGACGATTTAATCATCAAGTCCCTAACTCAGGATGATCACGTTCGAGACTTGAGACAGTTCTTTGAGTGGTTACGTAAGTATGATCTGAAGCTGAACCCAGCTAAATGTGCATTTGAGGTCCCCTCGGGCAAACTTTTGGGTTTCATAGTTAGCAGGAGAGATATCGAGTTAGACCCAACAAAGATAAAGTCTATCCGGGATCTGCCTCCTCCGAGGACCAAGAAAGATGTAATGAGTTTGTTGGGCAGATTAAACTATATCAGTCGGTTCATTGCTCAACTGACTTCCACGTGTGAGCCCATATTCAAGTTACTGTAGAAGGATGCAACAGTCAAGTGGATGGATGAATGCCAAGAAGCTTTAGATAAGATCAAAGAATATTTGTCAAATCCGCCAGTCTTGGTCCCACCAGAGCAAGAGAGACCTCTTTTCTTGTATCTGAATGTCTTAGAAAATTATTTCGGTTGTGCCCTCGGGAAATACGATGTAACTAGGAAGAAAGAACATGCAATCTACTACTTGAGTAAGAATTTCACCAGTTATGAAGCTAAATATACTCTATTGGAGAGAACCTGTTGTGCTCTGACTTGGGTCACTCAAAAGCTGAGACACTATCTCCAAGCCCACACTACCTACCTCATAACCAGGTTGGATCCTTTGAAATACATATTCCAGAAACCGATGCCTACAGGGAGATTAGCAAAATGGAAGATTTTTCTCACTAAATTTGACATAGTCCGTGTCACTCGCATGGCAATGAAAGCTCAGGCGTTGGCAGATCATTTGGCTGAAAACCTGGTTAACGAGGAATACCAACCGTTGAGCACTTACTTCCCAGATGAAGAGGTAAATTCAATAGAAGCAATCTCTGAAGATACCCATGCTTGGAAAATGTTTTTTGATGGAGCGGTGAATGCCAAAGGTGTGGGAATTGGGGCAATCTTGATCTCACCCACTGGTCAACACTATCTTGCCACAGCTAGGCTTCGGTTTTTCTACACAAACAATACTGCCGAGTATGAAGCCTGCATCATGGGTATGAATATGGCGATTGACCAAGACGTTGAAGAGTTATTGATTATGGGCGACTCATATCTAATTATCCGGCAAGCCCAAGAAAAGTGGGAGACCCGAGATGTTAAGCTCATTCCCTATCGGCAACATGTGGAGGATCTCATCAAGCGGTTCAAGTCGATAGAGTTCAGGTACATCTCTCGATCTCACAATGAGCTAGCCGATGCACTCGCCACTCTGGCCTCGATGTTGCCCTACCCAGAATATGACCATATTGATCCCCTTGAGATCCAAATCAAGGAAAGGCATGGTTACTGTAATACGGTTGAGGCAGAATCAATCACCCAACCATGGTAACATGACATCAAAAGGTTTCTGAAAATGCAAGAATACCCCGAGCAAGCTACTGGAGATCAAAAGAGAACCATTAGATGGCATGCGAGTGGTTTCTTCTTGAGTGGTGATGTCTTGTACAAAAGGACCACAAACTCAACCTGTTAAGATGTGTTGACGCTGAGGAAGCTGGAAGAATTATGCATGAAGTACACGCTGGAGTGTGCGGACCTCACATGAATGGGTATAATTTGGCAAAGAAAATCCTTCGAGCAGGGCATTACTGGATAACCATGGAAAAGGACTGCTTCAGTTTTGTCCGAAAGTGCCATCAGTGTTAGGTGCACGGTGACTTGATTCATGCACCTCCAATAGAACTGCATCACATGTCAGCACCTTGGCCATTCGTTGCCTGGGGCATGGACGTCATTGGGATGATCGAGCCAAAGGCCTCAAATGGACATAGATTTATATTGGTTTCCATTGACTACTTCACGAAGTGGGTTGAAGCCATCACTCTCAAGTCAGTCACCAAGAAAGCCGTGGTAGATTTTGTACACTCTAATCTTATCTGCCGCTTTGGCATTCCTTCAACCATCATCACTGATAATGCTGCCAACCTGAATATTCATTTGATGGAAGAGAAGTATGTGAACAATTCAAAATAACGCATAGAAACTCCACTCCCTATCCCTACCATCCCAAAGCCAATGGTGCCATTGAAGCAACAAATAAGAACATCAAGAAGATTTTGAGAAAGATGATTTAGAGCTCCAGACAATGGCATGAAAAGTTGCCTTTTGCATTACTTTCATATCGCACTACAGTGTGCACATCAGTGGGAGCAACCCCATACCTGTTGGTTTATGGAACTGAGGTTGTTATACCCGCAGGGGTAGAAATCCCTTCGCTCCAGATAATAATTGAAGTAGAGATTGAGGATAGTGAGTGGGTCAAGACTCGACTGGAACAATTGTCTTTAATTGGCGAAAACGGATGGCCGCGATTTGTCACGGGTAGTTGTACCAATAAAGAATGGCCCGTGCTTATAACAAGAAAGTATGGCCCAGGAATTTTGAAGTGGGACAGCTCGTGTTAAGGCGCATTCTTCCTCATTATCAGGAAGCCAAAGGAAAATTTGCTCCTAATTAGAAGGGTCCGTACATCATCAGAAAGATATTGCCAAGAGGAGCATTGTATCTAGGTGACATCGAAGGAAATGATCCCGAAGCAGCAGTCAATGCGGACACAGTAAAAAGGTACCATGTCTAGGCTTTCTGCGGTAATAGCTTTGTGCAGTTGAGATGACGAAGGCTTTCTTTCTCGTTATCCAAACACTATCAACCCTTTGCAAACCCATTTGAGATGGTTACCCTTCCCTGATTACCCTCTTTAGAACCCGAAATTACTATTGAAAAAGAAAAAAAAAAGAAAAAGAAGAGAAAAAAAGAAGAAAGAAAAAGAAGAGAAAAAAAAAGAAGAAAGAAAAAGAAAAATAAAAAATAAAAAAAGAAAATGAAAAATGATGAAGAAAAAGAAAGAAGAAAAACAAAAAGAAACACAACAAAAACAAAAACAACCAAAAACAAGTGTTTCCCTGAACTACGTCTGACTTGATTCCGAAAGGATACGTAGGCAGCCTCTCTCCGGGGTTCAGTCACACCAAAACAAAAAATCCCAATTTCCGCACAAAGTGAAACTGGGGCAGATGATATAATGGCTCGGCCATGAGCCCACCAAAACGGTTCCAAAGTTGTAATTCCGTCCAAAATTCTTTTTATCCAAAAATCTTGTCCAGATCCTTCCGATCGATTGGCAAAGGCGTGGGAATTGAAAAACATCATTTTTGGGATCTGATGCAATCCAAATTGAGAGGAATAAAATGAGAGAGTCTTATCGGTGAAAACCTACGGGCACCATAAGGCGACAGTGAGTAGAGAAGTTACAAAATGAGAGAGTCCATTTGGTGAAAACTCATAAAGAGCACCATCGGGCGACAGTGAAAAGAGAAATGAGAGAGGTCAATTGGCGAAAACCCGCAAAGGGCGCCATTGGCCAAAAAGAAGACATCTCCCACCATTGAAAGAGTCCTGGCAAGGTTCCCTGGTTTTGAAATATGGATCAATGAGTTTACGAGAAGTTGGGAAAGTTTGTGCGGGTCGGGCATCCAGTCCAAGCAGCATGTCATGTCCATTTAAAGCCGGCATGCACCCCCAGATAAGTCCTTCTTTTTCCCCGAAAGGGACGCTTCTCAAAATTCTTCAAAGCAAAGATATTGATCATGATTGTTGATGCTTTAAAAGCAAAGATATTGAAGAGGAAAGAAGGTCAAGGACAAAGGTCCTAAGAGTAGAGTAAAGTGAAAAGGTAGAGCCCCACGCGGGCAAGTCATCATAAAATCCTGAAAGTTGAGCCTTGCGGTTTGAAAGAGAGAATAATCTTCAAAACTAGCAAGCAGCAGAAGTTCTCGACAAAATCTAGGCCGGTATCAAGAAATCAAGGCCATAAAACCAACCATCGTTTCAAACTAACAATTGTTCTTTGTTTGAAAATTGAAACAGATACAATCCAGGCAACCGCGCAAGAACAGGCGCAGCCAAAAGAAAAGAAATGCGCAAGTGCTGAAACATCTTTGCAGCAAATAATCAATGTAAAAGGGAAGTTTCCTCCAAGTTCTTTCCTGCCTCTTATAAAAAAAAAGATAACAAAAGAAGAAAATCCCCAAAAGAGGATAGTTTAGAATCCCCAACATCAACCTGGTACCTTGTTAGCCAACATTAGGGCTCCAATCCATGAGTTGAGCTTTTCACCCTTAGCCGACATTAGGGCTCCAATCCCTTAGTTGAGCTTTTCACCCTTAGCCGACATTAGGGCTCCAATCCCTGAGCTGAGCATTTTTATAACGACCCGGCCGGTTGTTTTTGGAATTTATGCCCCGATCCCCTATTAATTATTTTTCCCAACTTTATTTCTGCTATTTTGATTTGCCGAGATGTTCGGTTTTAAATTTTGGAGAGTTTTGGGACACTTAGTCCCTAAATATGAGCTTAAGCCTTAGAAATTTAACCACAGTCGGAACAGTGTAAAGACGGTCTCAAAATGGAAATACGATGGTTCCGTTAGCTCCGTTAGGTGATTTCGGGCCTAGGGTCATGATCAGATTGTGTTTTGGAGGTCCGTAGCTAATTTAGGCATGAAATGCCGAAAGTTAAATTTTTAAAGTTTTCGGTTCGATAGTGAGATTTTGATCCGAGGATCGGAATGAAATTCTGAAAGGTGTAGTAGCTCCGTTATGTCAATTGGGATGTATGTACAAAATTTCAGGTCATTTGGACAAGATTTGATAGACTTTTTGATCGAAATCATATTTTTAGAGTTTTTGAAATTCTTAGGCTTGAATCCGATGAAGAATAGGTATTTTGATGTTGTTTGTAGCATCCCGAAGATTGGAACAAGTTTGAATCATGTTTTAGGATTGGTTTCCATGTTTGGTTGAGGTCCCCGGGAGCCTCGAGTGAGTTTCGGATGGTTAACGGATCATTTTGGGTTGTTTTGCAATAGCTGGTATCTGGTATCTGGTGTTGTTATTCGCATCCGCGAGGGTCCTCTCGTGTTCGCGAAGAAGGATTTGGCTTCTGGGATTTTGTTCTTCGCGTTCGCGAAGAAGAAGAAATTCTGTCTCGCAGGTCTTACTTCAGAGGATCATATCTCTCAATCTATAATACATTTTGATATGATTTCAAAATGAAAGTTGTAGATATTTGAATGTAGTTTCCAGAAAAATATTATAATAGTCATTTGGACATCTACAACAAAAGTTATGTCCATTATACTTGAGGTTGTCCGAGAAGAGTTTGGAAAATAATTTTGGGAAACTTTGTTCTTCACGTTCGCGAGAGGGCCTCGCGTTCGCGAAGAGTAAATTATGAACTTGAACATTTTGTTCTTCGTGTTCGCGATAGGGCATCGTGTTCGCGTAGAGTAATATTTGAACTTGAATATTTTGTTCTTCGCGTTCGCGAGAGAGCCACGCGTTCGCGAAGAAGGAAAAAGCCTGGACAGAATATTAAGTTCTGAAAGTGGGACATTGTCCCATTATTCCATTTTTGACGATTTGGAGCGCCGGAAGAGGCAATTTTTGGGAGATTTTTAGAGAGAACAATGGGGTAAGTGTTCTTAACTTAATTTTGGTTAGATTACTCGAATCCATTACAAGTTTTGACATTAAATCCGTGAATTTAATTGGAAACTTTTAGAAAAACCCTCTCGAATAGAATTGATAATTTGAGGGTCGAAATATTTTGGGATTTGGATAATTTTGGTATGGTTAGACTTGTGAGAGTGCGAGATTTCTGGAAATATAAATTTTACCCAATTCCGAGACGTGGGCCCGAGGGGAATTTTGGTCATTTTACAAAAATTCGCGTATTAACATAGAATTTAATTGTAGAATCAATTACTTGAAGTATTATTTACAATATGCAATTTAACTGAATAGATTTGGGTCATTTGGAGTCGGATACTCGTGGCAAAAACGTGATAACGGGTTGACTTGCACTTGTTCGAGGTAAGTGGCTTGTCTAACCTTGTGTGGGGGACTCTCCCCTTAGGATTGATATTGTGGTAACTGAAATGCCCTGTACGTGAGGTGACGAGCACGTACTTGTGCTAATTGTTGAAAATCTTATTTTCATTAAAATAACCTTAAATTGTATTTTTCTTTCTTGTTGTACTACATGGAATTTAACTCTGCTGTTATCTAGGGAAGCATGTCTAATTGACTTAATTGACTTACTTGCTCAACATGCCTTATTTGGATTCTGTGCATCAAGCTAGGCTAGACCAATTGTTTGCCTTATTGTGAAGCTGATATTTTCTGAGTATCTCTCTGATTTTGTTGCGCATTTACATTGGGACTACGGGTTTGATTCCTGGGAGCTCTCCCCTTGTTTGTTTACTTTGGGATTACGGGTTAGATTTCCGGGAGATCCCTCTGCATATTTATATTTGGGACTACGGGTTCGATTCCTGGGAGATCCCCCTGCACAGTTATATGGAACTACGGGAATGTACCCGGTAGATTCCCCCAGTACTAGGTATTTATATTTGGGACTACGGGTTAGATTCCCGGGAGATCCCTGTACATTTATAGTTGGACTACGGGACGGTATCCTGGGAGATCTGCTGGACAGATAATAGTTGGACTACGGGATGGTATCCCGGGAAATCCACTGGATAGATGATAGTTGGACTACGGGACGATATCCCGGGAGATCCACTGGACGGATGAAAAAAAAATGGGACTCAGGACGGTATCCCGGAGATCCCCGGTTGGTATTGTTGGTACTGAATTGTATTTCCTCTAGTGTTTGCACTGTATTTGCGTTGTTCTGTGAACTTGTTGCTGTTGTCTTTACACTGTGCTATATTACTGATGTTCGCCCTTACTTATAATACTCAATTCCACACTATTGGATTATATCTTGTGTTTTACCTCAGTAGGGCACTGACCTTCCTCGTCACTACACAACCGAGGTTAGACTTGGCACTTACTGAGTACCGCTGTGATGTACTCATGGCTTTCTGTATATGTTTTTCATGTGCAGATCTAGGTACTTATATTCATTCATATTACCCCTGAGGCGAGGCGACTACTCTAGTGACTTCGAGGTATATCTGCCGCGTCCGCAGATCGAGGAGTCTCTTTCTATTCTTATGTTTAGTATTTGGCCCTTCTGTACTTCTGTACTTCTGTTCTTGTTAGACACTCTAGAGATTAGAGCTATATAGTACTTTCTTAGCTTGTGGATCCATGAGTTTCCGGGTTTTGGGGATAGCGTATCAGAATTTGAAATTGTGTTTATATGCCAAGCGACATTTACATATTGTTCCATTCTGTTATTTGACTTTTGTCTATTAAATTCCGTAAGTTTAGATTATTTTCTGCATTGTTAGGCTTACCTAGTCATAGGGACTAGGTGCCATCACGATAGTTCACGGAGGGCGAACTGGGGTCGTGACAAGTTGGTATCAGAGCTCTAGGTTCATAGGAGTCATGGATCACAAGCCGGTTTATTAGAGACGTCTGTACTTATCTACGAGAGGCTATGTAACCGTTAGGAAATTTCCACTTCATTTCATTCCTTATCGTGCGACATTTATTCAGTTTGGAGCCTATATCATATGTTCTTTTTGCATCCACTCGTGTATTAAAATTGCACACTTGGTATCAATTACGCGCCAATGGTTCGTGATGCTACAGAAGAATCATAAGGGAGCCAAGAATCTGCTCAACCATTGTTACTGCGTGTCATCCATATCGATAATGCGGGAGTATTGAGAGATCATTCAGTTGTTCACACGGGGGTACAATAGGTTCTGACATCTGGTTGATAAGTACGGTCTTAAGAAGGTTCACTTAATTGCCTAATCATCGCGATAATGGTAGAGTCACGAGGTGGATGTAGATCTGAAGATAGTTGGTGGTAATAAAGACTATGTGGTTCATATGAGATATCTATTTAGCGAAGGGTACAACTAGCAATAGAGATACTGGAGAAAGTGAGTTTAAGTGTCATAAGAATGACATGTGCCAAACGAATGGATTGAGTTGTCATATGCTGGTGACATACGAGCGATAAAGGTTAGTATCTTGGATTATCAGGATGTATCTTATGGCTTTGTGCTAAGTGAAAGGAGTTCACTATCAACGATCAAATTGTGGGTCATGTGTCATATCAGATTTGGCCTGAGATGTATTTAGGTGGTATTCAAAAGTTCTTTGAAACTTGTATATGAGTAAGCTGAGATTTGTATGGGATGATGTTAGGACTTTCAATATTCCTATGTCCATAATAATTCTACATTTCGGTATCAACATGGAAATGGAAACAATTTCATAATACTCGTAATGCTCCAATTAATCAGGGCACTCTCATGGGACAACCATCTTTCAATGCATCACTAACGTGGGATTCCTTAAATGGTTATTCTAGTTATCCGGCACAGACTCAGTATGAGTAGCCGAACTACAGATGGGTTGTTATGAATGTGGTGATACTAGAAACATCATGAGAAATTGTCCCGGACTTGGGAGAAATCTATTTCATCAGAACACTCACACACACTCCGTTATAGTTACTAATCTACATACACTACAAGTTAGAGGTTGAGGCCCGACCTATTGATATAATTGCTATGGTGTGGCTGAGGCCACTACACCAGATGGTGTCATTCCAGGTGTAATTTCGATTGTTATAAAAAGGATATTTTTCCTTAATTTTATTTTTTTCTAAAAATTGAGGCGAGTCCTCTTAATATGCTCCACTCATGAGTGAGCTTCGTAATCCTGAAATCTACTTATGTGAATACTCACATTGGGCTATTATATGGAGATAGCTATTTTTATCATTATGTGTTGGTCACTAAGAATATCTGTGAGGCTAAAAGTGACTTTCTATTACTTACTACAGTGGGTTTTGATGTGAATTCAGGATAACTAAATTCAATTGTGAATTATATACCCTATCGGTATGAGGGTTCATTATATGTTGTGATTTTGGTTGACTGAAATTATTTAAAGGAAGAAAGAAAGGAAATGAAAAAAAAATTCAGTTGGCATAATGTGCAGATACTTGTGATTCAGAGTTGAGGATGAGATCCTCTCATTTTTTTATATGATGTGAAATATTTTAAACCGGGCTACAAGCTGCGATGGGTGTTATATAAGGACGAGGTCCTAGCGTTGAAAAAATTTTTGTGATTAAAATGCTCCTTTTATGAAATTAAAATCTTTGTATATTTTAAATGAGAGTCATACATGTTAGGCTTATTTGACAATTCTTGTGTATTTTCTGTTCATATTCAGTCATTTTTGTGTTGTAAACATTGAGTTTTAGCCTACGAGATGGGCGCCCATGTGGCGTTAAATGTGACTCGTTAATTTGGGTAATAATTATGAGGTCTCAATGCCTCGTTGTGAGTAAAGAGGAGGTATGAAATAAGATGTTTGTTAACATAAGTTTAATTGGCAATGTTGTGATTTATGAACAACTATTATGGACAGAGACATGGTTATGGGCATACAGATGATGTGTTTCATGTCCAGATATCAGTATGATTATGTGATGCTTGTAATGCTGAGATTAGTGTTATTGATATATACATTGTGGTGTTTCATTGGGTTGTGGATGTATTGTTAGGAGTTGTTTTGGTGTTACTCTGGCAGATGTATATGCCCAATTACAGGGGAGGCTCTGCCGAAATTTCTGAAAAATTTGGGAGTTAGAAATAATTTGAGACATTAAGATGTGTGAATAAAGAGATAAGCTATGTTGTGTATTTGGGAATGAATGACCCTAAGTGGGGGAGCATGTAACATCCCTAAGAAATAATTTCGAAGTAATTAAGCGCTATTAAAAGTTGAAATATGTTGAAATAAGACTAATGCAGTGTGACAATGTGGAATTCGGGTCCTATGATGAATGTTAGATGTTGAAGTTTGGGTCCTGTCCTAAGGTTATGGACTAAGGATGAGGTGAAACCTTCAGTTAAGTTGAAGGATCAGTTATAGGAATTTTATTGAAAAGTGTTTTATTCAGCCTAGTGTATCACTTGCGGTGCTCCTGTGCTATTTGTGAAGAAGAAGGATGGTTCCATGCGTATGTGTATTGATTATCGCTAGTTGAACAAGGCTACAGTGAAGAACCGTTATCATTTGCCTCGTATTGATGATCTGTTTGACTAGCTTCAGGGCGCAGGGTGTTTTCTAAGATTGACTGGCGCTTAGGTTACCATCAGTTGAAAGTTCGGGAGCCAGATATGTTAGAACATATTTTAATGATGAAAATTAATATGCATGTGCAGGAGTTCAAAGAAGCAAAAAGGAACTATTAGAATTGCTATGTCGAACAAGGAAGGATATCGTTCTCAAAGGAAGCTGCCCTAAATACTCACGATGCACAAGGAAAGAATCAACTCTACATCAGCAAAACGTGATTAAATCCATGATTCTAGGAAATCAAATCTGCCGTAATGGAATAAAGATTCAACGCAATCCGTGATTGACGAGTCAGATCAAATCAATAAAGACCAATTAAAGCTAGAGGATCCGGATAGCAGTCAAGATCCGAAGTTCCAAAAATCAAGGAAGAATTTTGTCAAACCCGTCATTTGCCAAAGGAAAAGATCTGAAGAGAAGCAACGGCTAGTACTTTATTCTTGGAGAGAATCAACTCTTTCCAAGGATCAAAACCCTTGGGTTGACAAGCCTTCACCATTCATCCTTGTATAAATTCATAGTGCAACTCCCTCCTTAGTATAATTTGATCAAACCAAAATAACTCTCTTCAATTTACTGCAACTAAGCATAGTAGCCTATATAGATCCGCTGTGTAACAAGTCAGGGATAGAAAGAGAGTACACAACTGGTGAGGCATTGTATCAACACAACTGGTGAGGGAGGCATTGTATCAAACGAGTGCTAGAAAACTGAGCGACAAATATCAAATATGTACTCGAAAGAAAACTCATTTGCTTGAAGAGAAATCCCTTGCAATCCAAGGGGACTGGATTAAGATTCACATTGAATCTGAACCAGTATAAAATTCCTGGTGTCTTTAATTTCTGCATTTACTTTCTACATTTTACTTCTAATTTCTCTATCTGCAAGATTGCCATATTCAGTCGACTACTAAAGTTTTAAGTCAACTTATTACGATTAATTTTAACTATATATAATTCACCCCCCTCGTACTTTCAATTGGTATCAGAGCTTGGCTCACATTTTTGCTTTTTGCTTAACAGCTTGTGAGAAACAAATCATGGCAAATCAGGTTATCGTTGGAGCTCTATTTCAGGAAGGAACTTCTCAAGTAAGACCACCTTACTTCAATGGACAACACTTCTCCCACTAGAAAATCCACATGGAAATATTCACCAAATCATACGATGTCAAAGTATGGAGAGTTATCAAGAAGGGAAACTACCCATTGCCTGCCAACACTCCACCGCTCGCTGACCCTGATGATATAGACTCATACTCAAATGAGCAATTGGAAGCTGTACAGATAAACCACAAGGCAAGGAATCTGCTTCACAATACAATAAGTGGTGAAGAATATGAAAAGATTTCTAGTTGTGATACTGCCAAAGAAATGTGGGACAAACTCGAAGTTACCTATGAAGGTACCAGCAAGGTAAAGGAAACCCACATAAATATGCTAGTTCACGACTATGAACTATTCTCAATGAAGTAAGAAGAATCCATCGAAGAAATATTTGCCCGATTTAGTAAAATAATCAGTGACTTAAAAGCTTTCGGCAAACCATACACCAGTGGCGATCAAGTTAGGAAAATTCTCAGAAGTCTACCAACCACCTGGCAGACTAAAGTTGTCACTTTGGAATCTCAAGATCTTAATAATTTATCATATGATGAACTACGAGGAGAGCTCATTGCTTTCGAAAGAACGCATCTGAAGAAGACAAATTAAGAGGAGAAGAAGAAAATTGTTGCATTCAAAGCTACTACTGAAGCTGCTGAGAATGAAATTGATGATCCTGAAGTTCTACAAGAGGAAATCACTATGATGTCTAGAAACATGGATGGATTAATGAGAA
>MU686422.1:6295-33398 GCA_026770625.1 Nicotiana glauca
GCCTCTGGACCACCCCACACTCACACCCTTTGACCACTAGACCACCCTCCTCCCAAATCCACGCCTGGTTTCCCTCGAATATTGGCCTAGGTCCTCGAATTTCGAATCTGCGACGAACCCTAAAATCCCAAAATGAGTGAGTGGAGATATTGTCAACGGATTGGGTCTATTTGGGCTTTATTCATATGTTTTTGCTAAAAAACACACGAATAATGTCCAAGTGGACCAAAATTGGAGAAGTTCGGAGAATTTGAGCTGTATTTTTGTTGAACCGATCTCAGGTACTTCTGTTTCCATTTTTCTTGTTTATTTTGGGTCGTTTGATGTCGTCCTGTTCTCCTACTACCCCTTTTCTTTCGATTTCTTCCTCTTCAAAGTTTTGCCGGTTCAGCCTGTATAATTAGGTCGATTGTTTGTTTGTTCGTATACGGTTAAAGACTATGAATCAATTGTATGTTAGTTAATCCGTTACGAACTGGATACGAATGTTAATTGATAATTAAAACTTTACTGATTTTGATTGTTAGTTTGTGTTGAAATTTCTGTTTGCATTTTTGTTTGAGGATTTGATTTGCCTTGCTGATTGCTCAACTCACTAGTTAAGCTCACTGTTAATTGATTTTGTTTGGGTTTGTTTAATCATACTGTGCTTATGGATGAGTCTAATGGATAATTGGATAGGTTTCGAGTTTCAGATCACATTTTAGTTAAGTTTACATTCAGAACTTAGGTTGGTTATAGCTGCATTTCTAATGGAGTTTTTCAAGGGTAATCTGGAATTTGAGAAGTTGAAAGTGGTCCAGTGAGTGGTCTGTCAGGTGATACTAGTGGACCAATAAGTTAATACATTGATTAATACACCTTAGGTTCATAAAGAAAAAGAGATCACATGGGCACCATTGTTATAAAGTCTGAAGGAATTAAAACAGAAAACATGCTGCCCATACTTAATTAAAATAGGCTGCCCATACCCCTATGATTTAATAAAGAGAAAAATAGGTCAGTGGTGCCACTGACTAGTGTTTTAATATTCTGGGTGGGGAATTCAGGGAATATCATGGGTAAAAAATGGATTTTAAAGGGCTGGCAGAGCTGTCTTTGAGGAGGATAAATAGAACATCTTTGGATAGTTTTGGGAGAGGTTTTTTTTTAGACAACATTGGGGAGAGGGTTTGGAGATTGAAATTTATTTTCTTCTTGGCCTCCAATTTCGAAATCCAACTTGCTAAGGCTACATTGATTCAGTGAACGTGAGGAAAGAACTTCACTGATCCTTTATTGATTTTGAAAGTTAAAAATCAAAAGACAACTGCACTGTTTTACTGTTGCATTGAATCTGTTTTCTGGAGTGATTTTCTACAAATCCTTTATAGAGTTGAAATAGCTTTGGGTATCCGCTAGCTTAAAGTTTGAAATCAAGTTTATTTGGGCTTTTCTGGTTCATGCTCGTTTTGGTTTGATGCTGTTCGGAGTGTGTCTGTACTTCTTATGAACCTTGAAACTGTCATGGGTTTAACTCTGTTGGTGTTACTGCCATCTTGTTGTTGCTGACTTCTTCTTCCTTTATAAACATTTCCAGGTACATGTCTTTGAATCTCAACATCATGTAAAGTGTAGCTGAAACGAAATAAAAATGGGAGTCCAGCTTCACTGGAAATTTCAATAGCTACTGAATTTCCTTCATAATTGCATTTAATGGTTTAAATTGTAATGGACTATTTATTAATGTATAATGGATTGATGGGACGGGATTGCTGAATCTGTTTCCCATGAACATGTGAATTTCATGGCTTCCAATCGTAATTAATTCTAGTTCACGATTACTAGTTATAAAATAGAGTGTAGTTGATCTATTTTTAGTGGTCATAGAATAGTCTTGAATATTTTATATGTCATAAAACAGGTTCGAACAGTTCAAATAGAAATCAGTGTGTTGATTTAACATGTCTAGTTCTGAAATTGCAAGTTCATTCGAGTGAATAACATCAGTTTGAGTAGCGTCGAATCATGTTAGTAAATAATGTTAGCTCTTAAAATGTTAGTAAGTAGTGTTATCTCTTAACGTCAATGTTTAAGCATTCGTTATTTTCAAAGGTCATAAGAACAGTTTCAATCCAGTCTAGTTCATACGAAGGGTTAAGTGAAGTACTATAATCGAATCACCTCAATTGGGAATTTGATCTGTGCTTCAAGTTTAATTGTCACCTTTAGGGATACTTCGTAATTCATCAGTGGACTGATGTGAGCTTTGAAATTTAGAATTAAATTTGGTCAGAATATTGTATCAATTTGTTCATCCTTAGACAATCAGTGAAATGACTAGGCTCAAATGAGATTTGGCGGCTCTTTAAGTGATGGTTGAACGAAATGTTGGATTTGGACACAATGGCATTTAAACAACAATAGCCAAGCAGGGCATTTTCTTTATTCTTAGAGACAAAAATAGATAGAAAGTCCTAATCACTTTAGGATATCCTTAAATAAAAAATGATGAGACGAGCCTCGCAAAATAAAATGCACAAATTGTGGGGCCCTCAGTAAATGTATATATTAAGATACTTAGAATATGGGATGAGTCGTTTAGCGAACTTCACGGCTTTCCCCAAAGATAATAACGCGTTAGACTCTTTAGGCACGATTTTAATTAAATTACGTTCTTAAACTCGGGTGCGCATTTATGTGACCCAAATCCAAATCTCAACGGAGTCGGAATGTATTAACAACCACGAGTGCATTGATTGCGACGTGGTTCGAGATGCATTTTTACGACATTGCAATTCTATTAAAAATAATAATAAAAGCGGTTTAAAGTTAATAAAAGCACATAAGTTATAATATGTATTAAAATCAGATATTTAGCCATTACAACAATTTAAGCGACCGTGCTAGAACTACGGGATCTGGGGGTTCCTAACACCTTCCCTCGGGTCAACAGAATTCCTTACTTAGAATTTCTGGTTCGCAGACTTCATTTGGAAAGTCAAAAATTTCCTCGATTTGGGATTCAAGATAAACCGGTGACTTGGGACACCAAAAGCCAAACCTTTCCCAAGTGGCGACTCTGAAATAAATAAATAATCCCATTTCGAATAATGTCACTTAAATTGAAAAAACTCTCTTATACACTATCCTCCGGGGTAGGTGCGTGTAAAAAGGAGGTGAGACAGTTGGCACGCCTACCACAAGATATGATGAAATAGGAGCGGGTGGTATGCCAACCATGAGATATGATGAAATGGGAGCGGGTGGTACGCCTACCACGAGATATAATGAAATGGGAGCGGGTGCTACACCTACCACAAGATATGAGAAATGGGATTGGGTTGCACGCCTGTAACGAGATTTGAAAAGAAAGTGAAATCTTATTTTTTTGTTTTCCTTATTCTTGTTAAGAGTGGATTTTGGTTTCATTATAATTCTCTTGAGATTCTGCTTTATCTGTTATTCCCCCAAAGCATGTTCCCCTCCCACTTAAATTGTTTATTCTTGTTTATTTTTCCACTGTATATATATATAACTGTACAGGTTTATCTGAAGTCTGGTCCTAGCCTCATCGCTACCTCGCCGCGATTAGGCTAGGCACTTACCAGCACATGGGGTCGGTTGTGCTAATACCACACTCTACACTGTGTGCAGATCCCGGAGTAGCGTTTGATCATCAGCGGTAGATTGGGAGATATCCTTCAGTTCACCGACACTCCGAGGTAGCCCTGCTAGTGTCCGCAGGCCCAGCGTCTCTTCTATCAATTTTTATGTTCTGTTTTCATTTGTACTCAAGACAGACTATGCTCTTTTCTTTCAAACACTTATTTGTAGTAATCCTAGATAGTCTGTGGACATTGTGACACCAAGTTTTGGTTAGAGGCATGTGTTGGTCTTCTGGATATTTTAGTTTTATATTTTATTTAAGACTTCCGTTAAATTTCATATTCCGCTGTTATTTAATTGTTTATTCCCTGTTAGTTTAATTTGGTTAAAAGGAACTAAAACAAAAAGAGTTAATGATTTCTAAGATCGTGGCTTGCCTAGCTTCTACGAGTAGGCGCCATCACGACTCCCGAGGGTGGGAAATCTAGGTCGTGACAAGTTGGTATCAGAGCTCTAGGTTACATAGGTCTCACAATTCATAGACAAGCTTAGTAGAGTCTGAAGGATCGGTACAGAGACTTTTGTATTTATCCCAAGAGGCTATAGAGTTAGAAAAAGTTTAACATTTGTTCTTTCTTGTCGTGTGGTTTGGTTTCTTAATGCTAATCGAATTTCTACTCTGTTCTTTTGCAGATAGCGAGAACACGCGCTTCCTCATCTACCGATTAGCAGTCCGAGCCCCCAAAAACTCTCACAAGGGGTGGAGGACAAGGCCAAGGCCATGCTAGAGGGCGAGGTCGAGGCCGTGCTAGAGGGCGAGGCCGAGGCCGTGCTAGAGGGCGAGGCCGAGGCAGGGGCACAACTCAGCCCAGGGTAGGAACACCCGTAGCGGAGCCTCAGGTCAATTTTTATGACGATGTTCCAGCCCCAGCAGTTCCGGTGGGCCCAGCTCAGGTCCCAGAGGGGTTTATGGCCACCCCAGTTCTTCAGGATGCTCTGGACCATCTAGTGGGCCTTATGGAGAGTGTCACCAGAGTAGGTTTACTTCCTATAGCACCAGCCGTCTCTTAGGCTGGAGGAGGAGCCCAAACTCTTGCTACTTGCACTCCGGAGCAGGTAGCTCCCTAGATTCAGACTCCATCAGTACAACCAGTTAGAGTAGCTCAGCCGGACATGGTAGCCCAGGACGGTGATGGAGCAGCTATATCTGCCGATGCTTTGTAGAGGTTGGACAGGTTCACCAAGCTCTTCACTACTACCTTCAGCGGTACATCTACCGAGGATCCCTAGGATTATCTAGAAACTTCCACGGGGTTCTTCGGAACATGGGTATTATTGAGACCAATGGGGTTGATTTCTCAATATTTCGCTTGTCTGGATCCGCCAAGACTTGGTGGAGGGATTATTCCTTAGCTAGACCGGTAGGATCGCCAGCCTTGACCTGGAGCAGTTCACGCAGCTATTTCTGAGAAGTTTCTCCCTATTACACAGCGAGAGGCCTATTGGAGGTAGTTTGAGCGTCTCCAACAGGAATTCATGACAGTCACCCAGTACGAGACCAGGTTCATTGATTTGGCTCGCCATGCCCTTATTATACTTCCCACTGAGAGGGAGAGAGTGAGATGTTTTATTGATGGACTCATTCAGCCGATTCATCTCTAGATGGCTAGAGAGACTAGGAGTGACATATCCTTCCAGGAGGCGGCCAATATGGCCCGGAGGATTGAGATGGTACTATCACAAGGGGGTGGTCATGGGGCAAATAAGAGGCCCCGTCATTCAGCCAGATTTAGTGGTACCTCGTATTGAGGTAGAGATTCATATGGTAGGGGTCATCCTCCTAGGCCCTTTCAGTCGGCTCTTCAGGTTTCTCACGGTGCTTCAGGTAGTTGTGGTCCTCAGACGTAGTATTCCTATCAGCAGTCCTTCAGTGCACCACTACCACCTATCAGTGCACCACTGCTTCAGAGTTTCCAGGGTCGTCAGCCCCAGCAATCGAGGGCTTGTTTTACTTGTGGCGACACGAGGCATATTGCTAGGTACTGCCCTTATGCACCAGGTGGCTCTCAGCATCAGAGTTCTCATGCCATGGTACAGGCACCAGGTGTTCCACAGCCCGCCCAGCCAGCTAGGGGTGGGGGTAGAGGTGCTAGAGGTGGAGGTAGAGGTACTAGAGGTGGAGCTCAGGCCGCTAGAGGTGGAGGCTAGCTAGCAGCAGGCCGACCTAGAGATGTGGTTTAGGATGGTAGGGCCCAGACCCGATGTTATGCTCTTCAGGCTAGGCCCGAGGCGAAGGCTGAGGCTTCAGATGTAGTTATTACAGGTACGGTTCTAGTTTGTGATAGAGATGCTTCAGTGTTGTTTGATCCGGGGTCTACGTATTTGTATGTGTCATCTTATTTTGCCCCATACCTGGTCATGCCTAGTGATCCATAGAGTGTTCCTATTTATGTGTCTACACCAGTGGGTGAATCTATTGTGGTCGATTGAGTCCATCATTCTTGTATTGTGGTGATTGGGGGTTTTGAGACTCATGTACATTTGTTGCTTTTAGACATGGTTGACTTCGATATTATATTAGGGATGGACTGGTTATCACCTTACCACACTATCTTGGACTGTCATGCCAAGACTGTGACCTTAGCTTTGCTGTGTATGCCTTGTTTAGAGTGGAGAGGGACTTCAGGCCATTCTACTCGTAGTGTTATCTCTTATGTGAAGGCTCGACGTATGGTCGAGAAAGGGTGTTTGGCCTATTTGGCGTATGTTCATGATTTTAGTACTGAGGTTCCCTCTATTGATTCTGTGCCTATTGTTCGTGAGTTCCCTGAGGTATTTCCTTCAGACCTATCGGGTATGCCACCCGATAGGGATATTGACTTTTGCATTGATCTAGTACCGAGCACTCATCCCATTTCTATCCCGCCGTATCGTATGGTGCCGCCTGAGTTGAAAGAGTTAAAGGAGCAGTTGCAAGACTTTCTCAAGAAGGGTTTCATTAGACCCAGTGTTTTGCCTTGGGGTGCGCCGGTGTTATTTGTTAAGAAGAAGGATGGGTCAATGAGAATGTGTATTGATTATCGATAATTGAACAAGGTTACAATCAAGAATAAGTATCCGCTATCGAGGATTGATGACTTGTTCGATTAGCTTCAGGGTGCCAAGGTATTTTCCAAGATTGACTTGCGATCTGGCTACCATCAGTTGAGGATTAGGACATCTGAATGTCCCTAAGACAGCTTTTCGCACTCGGTACGGGCATAATGAGTTCTTGGTTATGTCATTCGGGTTGACAAATGCCCCAGCAGCTTTATGGATTTGATTAACCAAGTGTTCAGGACCTATTTGGACTCGTTCGTGATAGTCTTCATTGATGATATATTGATATATTCCCGCAACCAAGAGGAGCACGAATAGCACCTTAGAGTGGTTCTTTAGACTTTGAGGGATAGTCGGTTATATGCTAAGTTCTCGAAGTGTGAATTCTGGTTGAGTTCAATTTCATTTCTGGGTCATGTTGTATCAGCAAAGGGTATTCAGGTGGACCCAAAGAAGATTGAGGCAGTCAAGAACTGGCCTAGACCAGCATCAGCTACAGAGATTTGGAGTTTCTTGGGGTTGGCAGGCTACTATCGTCAATTCGTGGAGGAGTTTCTTGGAGTTTCTTTGAGTTGTTGAAGGATTATGATATCACCATTTTATATCATCCGGGAAAGGCCAATGTGGTGGCCGATGCTTTGAGTAGGAAGTCAGCTAGTATGGGCAGTCTTGCTTATATTCCGGTCAGTGAGAGGCTTCTTGCTTTGGATGTTTAGGCTTTAGCCAATCAGTTCATGAGACTAGATGTTTCTAAGCCCAGTCGTGTGTTAGCTTGCACGGTCGCGATCTTCATTATTGGAGCATATCCGTGATCGGTAGTATGATGATCCCCATTTGTGTGTCCTTAGAGACACGGTGCAGTGCGAAGATACCAGGTAGGTTACCTTAGATGATGATGGATTTTTGAGATTGTAGGGTCGTGTATGTGTGCCTAATATGGATGGGCTTCGAGAGTTGATTTTGGAGGAGGCCCATAGCTCCCGGTACTCTATTTATCTGGGCACCGCGAAGATGTATCAGGATTTGCGGCAGCATTATTGGTGGCATAGAATGAAGAAGGATATCATAGCATATGTGGCTCGTTGTTTGAATTGTCAGCAGGTTAAGTACGAACGTCAGAGGTATGGTGGTTTATTTCGGAGGATTGAGCTTCCCTAGTGGAAGTGGGAACGGATCACTATGGACTTTGTTACTGGTCTCCCGCAGACTCAGAATAAGTTCGATGCAGTATGGGTCATTGTTGATAGGCTGACCAAGTCAGCACATTTCATTCCTATGGCAGTCTCCTATTCTTCTGAGAGGTTAGCTGAGATCTACATTTGGGAGATTGTTCGCCTTCATGGTGTGCCCGTATCTATCATTTTAGATCGAGGAACGCAGTTTACCTAGCATTTCTGGAGAGCAGTTCAGCGAGAGTTGGGCACACGGGTTGAGTTGAGCACAACATTTCATCCCAGACGGACGGGCAGCCCGAACGGACTATTCAGATTTTAGAGGATATGCTCCGAGCTTGTGTCATTGACTTTGGAGGTTCGTGGGATCAGTTCTTGCCTTTAGCTGAGTGTACCTACAACAAAAACTACCAGTCGAGCATTTAGATGGCTCCTTATGAGGCTTTATATAGTAGGCGGTGTCGGTCTCCGGTTGGATGGTTTGAGCCGGGAGAGGCTTGCTTGTTGGGTAGGGATCTGGTTCAGGAGGATTGGGACAAGGTCAGGATCATTTAGGATAGGCTTCATTCAGCTCAGTCCAGGCAAAAGAGTTATGCGGACAGCAAGGTTTGAGATGTGGCTTTTATGGTCGGTGAGCGGGTATTGCTCCGAGTGTCGCCTATGAAGGGTGTGATGAGATTTGGGAAGAAGGGCAAGCTTAGACCTAGATTCATCGGTCCATTTGAGGTTCTTGATCAAGTGGGAGAGATGTCTTATAGACTTGCATTGCCACCGAGCTTATCAGCCGCGCATCCAGTGTTTCATGTGTCCATGCTTCGGAGGTATCACAGCGATCCATCCCATGTGTTAGATTTCAGCACTGTCCAGTTGGACAAGGACTTGTCTTATGAGGAGGAGCCGGTGGCTATTCTAGACCGGCAGGTTCATAAGTTGAGGTCGAAGTGTTTTCCTTCTATTCGTGTTCAGTGGAGAGGTCAGCCTCCTGAGGCATTGACCTGGGAGTTCGAGTCTGATATGCAGAGCCGATATCCCCATCTTTTCCCCGACTCAGGTACTTCCTTCTTTTGTCCGTTCGAGGACGAACGGTTATTTTAGAGGTGGAGGATGTGATGACTCAAACAGTCATCACTTGTTTAAAATTAAATTTTGTGACTCCGAGGCCTTTAAAATCTCATTTAGAGTCACCTTGGTTTGCGTGTGCAGTCCGGGAGCGTAGCCGGAAAGCTTAAATGAGAAACTGTGTGAAAAATAATAAGTTTTAACTATAAAATAAATTAATCTGACCTTGGTCAATATTTTGGGTAAACATACCCGGACCCGTGATTTAATGGACCCGTAGGGTCCGTAGGAAAATATGGGACTTGGGCGTCTGCCCGAAATCGAATTCTGAGGTCCCAAGCCCGAGAAATGAATTTCTGAAATAAATTGTTTTCTGAAATTGTTTATAAGGTTTTGAAATGAAATTTGATTTAGAACCTGATGGTATCGGGCCCGTATTTTGGTTTTGGTGCCCAGTACAGGTCTTATATATGATTTAAGACGTTTATGTGAAATTTGGTGAAAAATGAATGTCGTTTGATGTGATTCGGACCTAAATTGGAAAATTTGATGTTTTATGAAGTTTGAAAGAATTCATGGATTTTGAGGTTTAATCTGATGTTTAAGATGTTATTTTGGTGATTTGATTGCGCGAATAAGTCCGTAGGATATTTTTGAGGTTGTGTATATTTGGTTTAGAGACCCGAGGGCTCGGGTGAGTTTTGGATAGGCAACGGGGTACATTTTTGAACTTAAAAATTTGCTGGTATGAACAGACCTGCAGGCTTCGCATTTGCGAAGCTATGCTCGCAAATGCGAAGGCTGCCTCGCAAATGCGAAACAGCCCAGGTCTGCCCATTCCTCGCAAATGCGAGATTAATCTTCGTAAATGTGAAACCTCCCATATTGGCCAGACCTCGTAAATGCGATCAATATGTCGCAAATGCGACACTGATCTCGCAAATATGAAGGTCCATAATTTTAGAAGTGTTCGCAAATGCGAACCAAGCTTCGTAATTCCCATATCTGCAAAGGTCCGGGTTCACAATTGCAAACCACTATTCGCATTTCCCATAACTGAGGCCCGCATTTTTCTATACTTAGCCGACTTTAAGTCATTTTTTACATCTTTTTCAAAACACAACTCCTTTGGGCGATTTTCCAAGAATAAGTCTTCTTCCAAATCGATTTTAAGTTAGTTTTTACTCATTTCTTTCAATCATTAACATCTTTTAACATGATTTAAACCTAAAATCAAAGATTTTTATGGGGAAAATTGGGTGTTTTGGGTAGAACCTAGGATTTTCAAAAATTGGGGATTTGGACCTCAATTTGAGGTTCGATTTCAAAACAAATTATATATTTGAGTTTGTGGTGAAATGGGTAATCGAGTTTTGGTTCAACCTCGGGTTTTGACCACGTGTGCCCGGGGGCGATTTTTGACTTTTTGGGTACAACTTTTTAAAACTCATTTTCATGCATTGAGGTTGATGCATTTAGCGTTTATTGATGTAATTAAGTAATTTGTGATTAGATACGAGCGTATTGGCGATGGAATCAAGGGGTAAAGCTATAATTGAGAATTGAGTTGTGTCCAATGCATTGAGGAAAGTGTCCGGTCTAGCCCTAGCTTGAGGGATTATGAGTTGAGTCATATTTGCTATTTGCTTCTTGTTGAGTACGAGTATCTATACGTTGGTGTCAAGCATGACCGTGAGTCTTAAATTGATAGTTGTTGTGTTCTTAAATGACACTTCGGATGCTTTAAATTGATGACTCTTGGTATTGAGTAAAGATTTAGTTTATTCCCGTGAACTTTATTTATGCTTGAGTGCTGGTATTAATTGAGTTGAGTAAGAGTTGAGCTAGGATTGGTTATAGCTGATTCTCCCTTGCCGGGATGGTTGTTTTGATATTGTTGTTCCCTTGCCGGAAAATTATTTTTATATTACTTTTGTTCCCTTGCCGGGATTTTATTGTGACTTGAAATGGGAGCGGGTGGTACGCCTACCACGAGTTATGATGAAATGGGAGTGGGTGGTACACCTACCACAAGTTATAATAAAATGGGAGTGGGTGGTACGCCTACCACGAGATATGATGAAATGGGAGCGGGTGGTACGCCTACCACGAGATATGATGAAATGGGAGCAGGTGGTACGCCTACCACGAGATATAATGAAATGGGAGCGGGTGGTATGCCTACCAAAAGATATGAGAAATGGGATCGGGTTGCACGCCTGTAACGAGATTTGAAAAGAAAGTGAAATCTATTTTTTTGTTTTCCTTATTCTTATTAAGAGTGGATTTTGGTTTCATTATAATTCTCTTGAGATTCTGCTTTATCTGTTATTCCCCCGAAGCATGTTCCCCTCATACTTAAACTGTTTATTCTTGTTTATTTTTCCGTTGTATATATATATATAACTGCACAGGTTTATCTGGAGTCTGGTCCTAGCCTCATCGCTACCTCGTCGGGGTTAGGCTAGGCACTTACCAGCACATGGGGTCGATTGTGCTAATACTACACTCTGCACTGTCTGCAGATCCCAGAGCAGCGTTTGATCATAAGCGGTAGATTGGGAGCTATCCTTCAGTTCATCGAGACTCCGAGGTAGCCCTGCTGGCATCCGCAGGCCCGGCGTCTCTTCTATTAATTTTTATGTTCTGTTGTCATTTGTACTCGAGACAGACTATGCTCTTTTCTTTCAAACACTTATTTGTAGTAATCCTAGATAGTCCGTGGACATTGTGACACCAAGTTTTGGTTAGAGGCATGTGTTTGTCTTCAGGATATTTTAGTTTTATATTTTATTTCATACTTCTGCTAAATTTCATATTCCGCTGTTATTTAATTGTTTATTCCCTATTAATTTAATTTGGTTAAAATGAACTAAAACAAAAAGAGTTAATGATTTCTAAGATCGTGGTTTGCCTAGCTTCTACGAGTAGGCGCCATCATGACTCCCCAGGGTGGGAAATCCGGGTCGTGACATGCAATTACAGGTTACCGTGAGTCTCCACCGTGATGATCCGCACTACTGCTATCGATCAATACCTAGATCTATATAGAAAAATGTACAGAAGTGTAGTATGAGCACACCACGGCGGTGCCCAGTAAGTATCTTGCCTAACCTTGTGTGGGGAACTTCCCCTTAGGATTTGAGTCTTCTATGCTAATTGTAGCCCGTGCATGTGAGTGACAAGTGTGTGCTCGGGCTTATTTGTGGGAAATTTTCTCTAGGGTTCTTAGGTCCTTATGTTCATATTGTGGAAAGTATCCCGTTATGATTAGGTTTCATAATTGCTTAAATTGCCTCTATATGCTCCATATGATGTTGTTAGTTTTCCTCTAATTCTTACGTGTCACATTGACCCTTAATTGCCTTAATTGAAGTGATTGCCTTCCTTATTATTTTGATACTTCTTGATTGTGAGTTTTTCTATGACTTCGTGCAAATATGTTACATGTCCAATTTTTTTGGTTACTGGTGTAGTTATCATGTGCTTATTATGTCTTGTTGTTTTGTTGAGGTTATCGTGCTTCTTGGTTTTTCTGTGACCCTTATTATGTACTTGTTATTCCCTTGCCGGGATGTTATTGCTTATGATATTGTTTCCCTTGCCGGGATATTATTGTTATACTATTGTTCCCTTCCTTGGATGTTATTGCTTAGGATATTGTTTCCCTTGTCGGGATATTGTTGTTATACTCTTGTTCCCTTGCCGGAATTCTTTTATGATTGGTGTTGCTATATGATATGGGATCGGATTGCACGCCTACAACGGTACTATATGAAATGGGAGGGGGTTGCATGCCTGCTACGGTACTATATGAAATGGGAGCGGGTTGCACGCCTGCAACGGTACTATATGGAAAGGGAGCGGGTTGCACGCCTCCAGCGAGAAAAGATGAGGTTGTTTCTTTTTAAATCATTTGAGTAAAGAACGTACCCCTTTCAATTAAAATACAACATTGACTAGATTATTGCCTTTAACATGGGAGTTAATAACTTAAAACTTCGTAGAAATTCCTTTTTAAGTAAAATACGACTTCAGACGGTTTAAGGGGATATAATTGAAAAACTAATTGAATTAAAAATGTAAAAAAAATTTGAAGTTTGAAGTATTGGAATGTTTATATATAAATACGGCGAAGTATTGAAAACACTGTAGGTTCCAACACAAAGGATCACAGCAATACCGTTGCAGGCATGCAACCCGCTCCCTTATCATATAATACCGTTGCAGGCGTGCAACCTGCTCCCATTTCATATAGTACCGTTACAGGTGTGCAACCCGCTCCCATTTCATATAGTACCGTTGCAGGCGTGCAACCCGCTCCCATTTCATATAGTACTGTTGCAGGCGTGTAACCCGCTCCCATTTCATATAGTACCGTTGCAGGTGTGCATTCCGCTCCCATTTCATATAGTACCATTGCAAGCGTGCAACCCACTCCCATTTCATATATCAATACCAATCATAAAAGAATCCCGACAAGGGAACAAGATTATAACAACAATATCATGGCAAGGGAAACAATATCCTAAGCAATAACATCCCGGCAAGGGAACAATAGTATAACAACAATATCCCAGCAAGGGAAACAATATCCTAAGCAATAACATCCTGGGAAGGGAACAATAGTATAACAACAATATCCCGGCAAGGGAAATAATATCATAAGCAATAACATCCCGTCAAGGGAATCAACAAGTACATAATAAGGGTCACGGAAAAGCCAAGAAGCACGATAACCTCAACAAAACAATAAGACATAATAAGCACATGATAACTACACCGGTAACCAAAACAATTGGACATGTAACATATTTGCACGAAGTCATAGAGAAACTCACAATCAAGAAGTATCAAAATAATAAGGAAGACAATCACTTCAATTAAGGCAATTAAGGGTCAATGTGACACGTAAGAATTAGAGGAAAACTAACAACATCATATGGAGCATATATAGGCGATTTTAGCAATTATTAAACCCAATCATAATAGGATACTTTCCACAATATGAACATAAGGACTTAAGAACCCTAGAGAAAATTTCCCACAAATAATTCTGAGCACACACTCTTCACCTTACATGCACGGACTACAATTAGCATAGAAGACTCAAATCCTAAGGGGAAGTCCCCCACACAAGGTTAGGCAAGATACTTACCTCAATCCAGCCAATTCAATACTCAGTTTAGCTTGTCCTTTACAGATTCATCAACTCTCGGCTCAATCTAGCCAAAAACGACTTGAATACATCAAACAATGCAAGAGAAAATAATTTCAATTGATAAAATCATGATTCTTATACAATTTGCAAAAAGTCAACTCCCCAGGTCCGCACCTCGGAACCCGACAAACTTTACAAAAATCGAACACCCATTCCACTACGAGTTCATCCATACAAAAATTATTTAATTCCGATACCATTTGGTTATTCAAATCATCATTTTACATTTTTTGAAAGATTTCACAATTTTTCCCAAATTTTCCTTTAGATTCTCATGAATTTGATGTTATATCTAAGATATAATCATAAAATATAGTTGAAAATGGATTAGAGACACTTACCCAATGATTTGGAGAAGTTTGGGTCTTTGAAAAATCGCCCATGGAGGTTTAGGGTTTGAGAAAATTAAAAAAATGGGTGAAAATCTCATCAAAAACCTCACTTAACAGGCCTCAGATGTCGCATTTGCGACCCAGGGTTCGCAATTGCGAGCCCTCGCAAATTGCGAACAAAACAAGGCTGGCAGAAATCGCATTTGCGAACAGGGCATCGCAAATGCGATTAAAAAGTTCGCATTTGCGAACACACCAGAAACCAGCAATTTTTCCCGACACGAAAATGATCATAACTTCCTCATACGATGTCCAAATTTGATGATTCTTTTTCCTAAGGCTCCATAATTTCGATACGGATCTAATGGTTCAAACAAAAATGAATTTGGATCTAATTTTCTCAATGTTGTATTATTTTTTGCTTGAAGAAACGACGATGAAGCATCCAAAAACAAGCACAACATAGCCTAAACCTATCCGAAAGTCACACAAGCCCTCGGGGCTCCAAACTAAACATGCACGCAAGTATAAAAATATCATAAGACTTGCTCGTGTGATCAAATCATCAAAATAACATAAAAACTACGAATTTAACCTCAAAACTCATGATTTTCTCAAGGACACTCAAATTTTCCAATTTTTCAACCGGACGTCCAAATCACGTCAAATCAATTCCGGTTCTTACCAAATCTTACAGATAGGACTTAAATATCATAACAAACTTATACCGGCTCCGGAACCAAAATACGGGCCCGATACCAAGGAGTTCAAATACTAATTCATTTCTTTATTTCCTTAAAAATCAGCACAATAATTTTCTTCAAAAATTATTTTCTAAGGCTAGGGACCTCGGAATTCAATTCCGGGCATAAGCCCAAGTCCTATATTTTACCGTGGACCTTCGGGGATCGTTGGGACACCGATCTGGGTCCGTTTACCAAAAATGTTGACCAAAGTCAACTAAAACCCAAATTTTAACTCTAGAAATTACTATATATTCCATATTTTCACATAAAAGCTTTCCGGTTTCACGCCCGGACTGTGCACGCCAGTCGATACACATAATATGAATCTGCTCGTGATCTCAAACTGCCGAACTGGACGCAATTGCTCAAAACGACCAGTTGGGTCATTACAAAATCGCAGCACCTACCTATCATAATTTCACAACAAAATTAATAGGGAATAAAGAATAAAACTTGTATTCAAGCAATCTTCTTTAATAATCTTCAGATTCTTCAAAGAATCAGAGAAGATATTTCACCAGCAAAACCCTAAGCCCTAATTTTGTTCTAATTCACCAGCAAAACTTCACCTTTATTATAAATTCGAAATAGCAACGACTAGTTTTGAAGAGGAATCGATGGTAGCAGCGACTAGTTTAGAAGAGAAATCGGCTGAAGATGATCGGAGAAGAGATGTTGAAGGTCCGATGAGAGTTTTCTCTGATGGGAGTAAAAGGACATTTTTTTGACAAAGAGTAAATGACCCACTTTACTGAAGGTAAGGGTGTATTATGGGTCGGGCCCATCCCGGGACCGCATCGGGCCCGCGAGCTCACGGGCCAAACGGGTCGGTTTAAACGGTCTGATCCCAAATGGTCCTAAAAGCCCACTATGGGCCGGTCCTCTAGGTTGAGACCACGAGCCTGGGACCGGCTGCCGGTCCTGGGCCGGTTCAAATGAGCCTAACGGGCCCAACGACTATTTTTTTTAAAAACGGTTAAAAGTTTAAAAACTAGCCGTTGGCCTGCCAATTTAGCCGTTTGACTTTTTTAAAAATAGCCATTTAACCCCCAAACTTTTTATAATTATACTTTTCCCTATTCTCAACTATAAATACCCCCTCATTCTTTCATTTTTACTCACAAAATCATCAATCTCTCTATAATTTTCCTCTATAATTGCTTACTTTATTATTGCAATTTGTGAAAAATTGTGAAGGTGGTGAATTGAAGTATTCAAGTCTTCAAGTCTTCAACGATATACAATTTTCAAGAAGTTGTTCGTCAATTCGGTAAACTCGTTCCAACTCTTAAACTTTAATATTATAGTTTTATTTGTTTTAGTTTGTATAATTGTAATTAATATGGCCTTTTCTTTGAAAAATATTTGGTGATAAGGGAAAATCTAAATTGGTGAATCTAGTCGCCAAGCTACTACTCCTCTCCCCGCTCCCCAACCCAGACCTATTACCCGTCCTCCTCCACCTATTATTCTTGATAGTGATAACCCTTATTTTCAATTTATCGATAGTCCATTTTGCGATGATGTTGCACCAGGTCAACAATTAAAATGATGAATATATGAGTGCTCTTTATCCTAATGAAACTATTGATGAAAATGATGAGAAAAATGATGATTTAGATGAAACGCAACTGAATTTAGATGATACACCTACTAGTCTTGTTGTTAACCCAACTGATAATAATCCAAATGATACCCCGCCTGACCCTCCTGTAGTAACCCCTACTTTTAATAGACAACCTTCTAAACGCCCTGAAACATTTCTTGTTTGACATTTTTTTTACTCAACTAAGAGAACAAAATAAGGCTAAGTGTAAAACTTGTGGGTCTTCGATGGATCATAAATATACTGGAGACCGTAGCAATACGGGTAGTTTGACTAGACACATAAAGAAACACCATAGAGATAAAGCTAGATATTTTCAAATGAAAGTTATGCAAGAGGGGAGAAGTGTAGGTATTGAGGTTAACCCTAGTACCGTGTCAAATCTAGTTCAACTGGGAATTAACATTATTACCGGTGGCATTTTATATTACGATCCAAATAAAGACCGTGAAGAGTTGGCAAAACTGGTTACTGTTATGTGCTTACCCTATAGTTTTCCTTCTAACCCTCACTTTGTGCGTTATATTAGAAGAGTTTATAATCCTACTTATAAAGGATGGCCTCGCGCGCAACCCTAAATAGAAATATTTATAAATATAAACATGAATATGAACAATATTTGCGCTATTTATTTACTCATAAAGATTGGCGCATTGCTATTACTACTGATATTGGAAGAAGTGGTAATGACTGTGATTATCTTACTGTAACCACTCATTGGATTGATGAGGAATAGAAAATGCAAAAACCCATTATTACTTATAGAATAATTAATTCACATCACACATGTAAGTTTATTGCTAACACAGTTGCAGATATTTGTAGATATTTTTGCATTAGAGATAAAATAATATTAATTTCTATGGATAATGCTTCTAGTAACATTAATGCTATAGGCTTGCTTACAACTACACTAAATCATGCATTTAGTAATTATTTCCATGTTAGATGTATTTGTCATATTTACCATTTAATCATCGGTGATGGTATGGAAATTTTAAATGTGGAAATTGAAAAGGTTAAAATGGCTCTTAATTGGCTTTTTTATTCAAACCGTAGAAGTAGACTTAGCGAATATTTAAAAAAATATGATGAATTTGACCTAAGAGAGAAAAAGGTTCCTAAAGCTTGTCCAACTAGATGGAATTACATATATAAAAGTTTAGTTGTTGCATATGAATATAGAAACTATAAGGCCCCGGAATTTGTTTTTAGTAATTTAAGATTTCGCCGTGCCAAGGTAGGCCAATTATTTTTTTGTGTGTGCAAATGAGGATTAATGATATGATGGATATGAATTGGATATGTTAATAAGCGTATAAGTCATATTAGAGGTGAATTGGGTCTAAGGAGAGGCCTAAGTCTAAGCCAAGTTGGAAAATTTCATAATGGACTAAAGTTGTGAATGAGTACGCACAAGACCTCACTTTGGACGATAATATCTCTAGTTATATACGGAGTTGTGTAATGAACAACCTATCAAATTAAATCCCTTTGAGTCTAGTTTCCAACTCAACAAACCGTTCATCATTTGGAGATGTATACAGAAAGTTATGGACATTTTACTGGGCATGTGTCACTAGCGCGACCATTAGCGCGATCGCGCTAGTAGACGCGCATATTGCGAAGAATTCTGACTCCCTAGCGCGAACTTAGCACGAACGCGCTAGTAGGAGACCTTTAAATATCCCAAGACTGGGTCTAGAGGGTTCCCAAGTCATTTTAGAGCTAAGGGTTTGCTACACCAAAGGGGAATCTGTCCCACACTTCATTCCTATCATCCAAGGTAAGTTTTTGGAGTATTTTGAGTTGATTACTACTCCTAAACACTTATATTAACATGGATTGATCTTGAAAATCCATAGATTTCCATTAAAATTCTTGAATTTATCAAGAACACAACAAGTGGGGATTCTTAAAACTCTTACTACAAGAGGTATGTCTATCATCCCCAACTACTCTATGGTGATTATTTATGTATGATAGATACATTAGAACTCATGGGATGATGATTGAAAGTCATAAGTGCCTAACCTAGGTTGTGTTGGTTTTAGAGATTGTGAAATGAGTTAATTAAGGAGGTTGATGGTTGGGTATGAATGAGTGGTCATATATATATATGTTGTTGGAAGTTATAAATTGGTCAGGAATGATGGTAGAGTAAATTGTTGGTTAATGGTGATAGTTGGATGAACCAATACTATAGTTATAAGGTGTAAATATCTATACCTACAAGGTGTTTGATAATATGCCTAAATGACATAAGTTATGGAATTTATTACTAATATTGGCCCTATTGAATGTTGTATTGTAGATTGAAGTTGCTTAAGTGTATTGGATCATTGTAGTATCATTAAGGGGCGAATTTGAGGTATGTATGGCTAAAACCCCTTCTTTTATAAATTGAGCTTCAATGGTGCCCGCGTAAATGTTGTAAGTTCAAAATATAACTGATGCAGTACTTGTTTTGTTATGTTAAGCGAATTGTTATTGTGAAAATGTATTTGGTAGGTACTTCTTCATGTGTTTAATACATTATTCTTGGTAAATGAGGATATGTGAAGAATGTGAACTATGTGCTTAAATGCCTAGACTTCAAGTCAAGTTTAAATTGAGATTGAGTTGCATATATTATGCCAAACTAGGTAAAATCCTCTATGTATAGAGATGTTTGAAGTAATCAAATGAATTTGGGAAATAGGGCGTGGACAATATGTCGAGAACTTGAATTATAATTGTATATTGTCATGATTGGAAAAGAAGGATTCAAGTATAATTGGTGTAATTGCTTGCGTGTGCCTTTGATATGTTTTATGACGGGTTGGTGTATCCCCTCTATTGATTTGGAAGAATATGTTGTGTTTAAAGTCCCATTGTCAATAAACTTGAGGTGTATGACTTCTGAGATATTGTATATGCCGAGGATTCATGGTTCCTCTCATGTGTACTTGATATCTTAAATGAAATGGTCTGTTGTTGAAATTGATATTGATGTGAAATGTGAGAAAGAAGAGATTGAGTTATGAAATGTGACCTAGTGCCATAATTGTGGCCCCAAGTGTCTATGAATTGATATATGTGAAATAAAGGTTGAAATGAAATGATTAATGAGAAGGGAACAACGCCTTGGCAAGGCGGCCTAGCCGATCGAGCCGAGATCGGACTCCGCTTAAGATAGGGGTGGTATTGTCGGAAGAAGGAAAAAATGAGATTGTGATTGAAGTATATGTCTCAAATGAGGCGACCTAGCCGATCGGGTCGAGATCGGACTCCGCTCAAGATAGCGGTGGTATTATGAACATTGTTGAACAGTATGAAAAGACCCAAACTAAAAGCTGTGGGAAAATGATGTGAAAATGGCAAAATTCTTTTACTTGATAATGTTGTGATCATTTAAAGTGTTTGAGTTGTACTTGTGATTTCCTTATTATTGTATGGAACGCATAGGTGTGTAACTTTAAATGTGAACCCTATGGAACGGCTATCAAATGCAGCCTAGAGGTATGGAACTTATGTGAAAGCTATGTGATCCCTTTTATTTGGTAATGCGGTGATTGGTTAAAGTTGTTGTTAAACCCTTATGATTTCCTTGTCCTTGCATGATAGTTCTTTCTAATGAGATGGTATTTAGTTATACATACTAGTGCGTAACGTCCCTTTTGCCGGGGGTGCTATATCTTTAATGGATGTAGGTGGTTCTATAGCAAGCAGTGTTGGTCGCAGCCAGTGGCGCATCATCCTTTCAGCTGACTTGGTGAGCCCCACTTTATTTCGGGGTCCTGTACCGTTGTTTATCATATACTTTATATTTTGAGGTATAGCTGGAGCCTTGTTGCTGGCGTTTCCATATTATGCTTCAGTTATATTTAGAGGCTCCGTAAACAGGTTGTGGGTGGTGTTTGGTATTAGGAATTAAAGTAGCAATATTGACATTTGGCAAAGATTTATAAACTTGCTATATCTTGATAATCATGTTTTAAGTTTCTAATGTAAATAATGTGGAAGTTGTTCATGAAATACTTACTAAGTATGATCAATGGAGTCCATCTCCTATTTATTCATGAATTAGTTTGGGTAGAATGAAACATAACAAGCTTGCTCAGTCGGGTTTACTCGGTTGAGCATTGGTCGCGCTCCTCGAATTTTGGGGTGTGACAAACTTGGTATCAGAGCCTAAGGTTTTAAAGTGTCCTAGGATGTCTCGGAGCCGTGTCTAGTAGAGTCCTTCTTATCGGTGTGTTGTCCACCACATCTATAAGTTCGAGGCTATTTGGACATTTAGGAATTTCACCCTTTTTTGATACTCCAGATCGTGCGATATAGCTCAAGATAGAGAGCCGATTTTCTCTCTAAGTCTATTCTCAGGATTGGTACTTTTGATACCATAATCCATGAATTTGAAGCATGTAATGAGGGATTGATACCACCATTGAGTCCGAGTGGATTGCCCAAGGACTTGTTAGGAGAATGTGTCGAGCCATAGAGGGATTGGTAGAACTAGTTGCTAAGGGGAGTACCCTTGTTCCTATTAATGTCACTATACCACCATATCATGTAGTATATCAATATGTTACTAATGTATGTTACAGATATGAAGTCGGGGTGCATCAGTTAAGGCACTGCCCCACCAATCTAGAGTCACCAAGTAAGTGACCTGTTAGTACGTCATTCTTAATGCCACATACTTTTCCTTATTATATACGTACACCTATATTGGGATATTGCATAAATATGTTCTTAAAAAGAATCTAAATCACAAAACATTGCATGCACCTGCTCTTTGAATGAGATGTATTATTCACAAAGTCTCCCGATCACGATTCTCTTACTTATAGCCTCCTACGGAATTAAGCTCTATNTGTGGTGTCAAGTTCCATGCAAAGCATCTTAGCGTTTCGACACTTCTTGAGCCACTCTTTTACTTACTGGTGTATATGGCTTATATGGTTTGAACAGTCACTCTACTCTCTTGCGAGTATCATCATGAAAGCTCCTCATTGTCTAGTAACATAAGAGCATACCTTAACACCTATCACATGAGTGCATGTCAATCAAAACGATCACCATGAGCATAAAGTCTCTCTAAAAAAATTGAGATCCTCACATCTCCGTCATAGGAAGATCATGTATCGCCATCGTGGTATAACTTTCGTGTCCACTTGGGACATCCCGTAGCAAGTAGCTCACTTGGTTTCCTAGCGTTATGTTCGCCCCATGATGTGGTCTTATATTGCAGTTTGGAAGTTAGTATAGCATAAGAATGTCCAGGTCATAACAAATGATTATTTTCTTTTTATACCTCCACAACGTGATAATTGTGTTCCTTAGTTAGTGAATTCATTGTGCTAGTTCCCAACACTCATTCGATAACCATGAGAGAACATGCCCTTCTATGTGTCACTATGACACTTCCTTTCTTAAGTCAAAATCCATGGAGAATTCGTCATGAATTATTTTGTACGGTCTCATTGAGTTTGGTTGTCTTTATACCCTCGACTTCTAGAATCATTGACTATGTCATTATCATGTGCGGGGAGTTTTGCTACCCTTGCTATTCCACCTTTCTGGGTGGGTATAAGTGTTATTTGTCTTTCTCCCTGGAGTATTATGTTAATCATTTGAACCCCTCTAACCAATACATGATTTCGTCCCAATATTAAGATATCCTGGCTATGTGGTTTCACCCGTGAAAGGTTGAGATTAGATGCCTTCAGATTTTTGCATATATCATGAGCATATTGATTGGAAGACAAGTTATTGTATCTTTACTTCTCTCATATAGTATCAATTATCAGGAAGGGGTAAGCTTTTGGAAGTGTGATAATTTCATAAGTGCTCAACTTCTTTTCATCCTCACGACCTTGTGGCATAGATTCCTTGTGTCAGTTAATGTTAAGAGTGTAATTCAACTTCATGTGTTTTGAAACCCATATCACATTCAAGGTGACAAAATATTCTCATTCTTGATAAACTGACTTTCCCTACACTCTAGGAGGTAACTGGGTCACATACTTGAACATTCCTCCTTAATGGTTCCTATTGCCAATGTACGAGTTACCCCTACACCTTAATTGTCTAATAGTTGATGTCGTCATAATGATTGACCATATCAGCATAGTTAATAGAAATCATCGTGTCCCTTAGCATGTAACCTCATGAAATACTCTACTCAGGGCCTAAATGGATTCTTGAATAATTCCAGCCCGATCTTGAACTCCGTCGCTCCTTATTTATTAAGTCTATTGGGTATTTAAGGTTCAAACATGTCAAAGAGGAAGTATCCCCGTATGATCCCACATATTCGATAGTTTAATTTTATCGTCAGTTTATGATATCACATCTTAGAAAAAAATGGTAGAAAGTCATCAAAGGTTTGGCATAGGCGTTCGTATCAAGATTTAGAGTTTAGGAAGATGAAGGGGTTATTCTCAATACTTTCCCCTAACGATGTTGTACGAGTTGATAATGAAGGTTGCATAAGTGTAGTTCACAGTAAGCCATGCTATGAGTATGATGTTTACCATCGTTGTTCTACATGTATTATGTGTTTTCATATGTCTATGTCTAAAAAGGTAGTTGGAGACCTTTTGTGTATCATTCCGGTGGAAATTATTGAAGGTGGAGTTAATGGATAGTTAGTTTATGCGAGGTATCTAGATGTCATCCTTGTTAGACAAATTTGGAGGTTGGGATTGTTTCCGTAAATGTGTTATGGAAAAGCTTGTAAGTCGAGGAAGCCACGTGGGAGGCGGAAAAAGAAATGAAAGAGAAATATCCCCATCTATTCGAACAAGTCTAGTAGTGATCGTGCGAACTGTTGTCTTTAAGAAATTTGAGGTAGTGTTCAGATTTTTGCAAAGGCACCCCATTTTTCCCGAATTGCCTTATTGTTGTAACTTCCCAATGTGTGCCAAATTTCAAATGTTGATGCTATTTGGGTAATATGCAACCCTTGTAGTAAATGAAAAATTTTGTGAAACTTATGTGGAAATTTTTTTTTTTGAGTAATTTAAGATTTCGTCGTGCCAAGGTAGGCTAATTATTTTATTTTGTGTGAAAATAAGGATTAATGATATGATGGATATCAGTTGGATATGTTAATAAGTTTATAAGTCATATTAGAGGTGAATTGTGGTCTAAGGAGAGGCCTAAGTCTAAGCCAAGTTGGAAAATTTCATAATGGACTAAAGTTGTGAATGAGTACGCACAAGACCTCACTTTGGACGATCATATCTCCAGTTATATACGGAGTTGTGTGATGTACAACCTATCAAATTAAAGCCCTTTGGGCCTAGTTTCCAAGTCAACAAACCGTTCGTCATATGGAGATGTATACAGAAAGTTATGACCATTTTACTGGGCATGTGTCACTAGCACGACCATTAGCGCGATCGCGCTAGTAGACGCGCATATTGCGAAGTATTCTACCTCCCTAGCGCGAACTTAGCACGAACGCGCTAGTCGGAGACCTTTAAATACCCCAAGACCGGGTCTAGAGGGTTCCCAAATCATTTTAGAGCTAAGGGTTTGCTACACCAAAAGGGAATCCATCCCACACTTCATTCCTATCATCCAAGGTAAGTTTTTGGTGTATTTTGAGTTGATTACTACTCCTAAACACTTATATTAACATGGATTGATCTTGAAAATTCATAGATTTCCATTCAAATTCTTGAATTTATCAAGAACACCACAAGTGGGGATTCTTAAAATTCTTACTACAAGAGGTATGTCTATCATCCCCAACTACTCTATGGTGATTATTTATGTATGATAGATATATTAGAACTAATGGGATGATGATTGAAAGCCATAAGTGCCTAACCTAGGTTGTGCTGGTTTTAGAGATTGTGAAATGAGTTAATTAAGGAGGTTGATGGTTGGGTATGAATGAGTGGTCATATATATATGTTGTTGGAAGTTATAAATTGGTTAGTAATGATGGTAAAGTGAATTGTTAGTTAATGGTGATAGTTGGATGAACCAATACTATAGTTATGAGGTGTAAATATCTATACCTACAAGGTGTTTGATAATATGCCTAAATGACATAAGTTATGGAATTTATTACTAATATTGGCCTTATTGAATGTTGTATTGTAGATTGAAGTTGCTTAAGTATATTAGATCGCTGTAGTATCATTAAGGGGCGAATTTGAGGTATGTATGGCTAAAACCCCATCTTTTATAAATTGAGCTTTCATGGTGCCCGCGTAAATGTTATAAGTTCAAAATATAACTGATGCAGTACTCGTTTTGTTACGTTAAGCGAATTGTTGTTGTGAAAATGTATTTGGTAGGTACTTCTTCATGTGTTTAATACATTATTCTTGGTAAATGAGGATATGTGAAGAATATGAACTATGTGCTTAAATGCCTAGACTTCAAGTCAAGTTTAAATTGAGATTGAGTTGCATATATTATGCCAAACTATGTGAAATCCTCTATGTATAGAGATGTTTGAAGTAATCAAATGAATTTGGGAAATAGGGCGTGGCCAATATGCCGAGAACTTGAATTATAATTGTATATTGTCGTGATTGAAAAATAAGGATTCAAGTATAATTGGTGTAATTACTTGCTTGTGCCTTTGATGTGTATTATGACGGGTTGGTGTATCCCATGTATTGATTTGGAAGAATTTATTGTGTTTAAAGTCCCATTGTCAATAAACTTGAGGTGTATGATTTCTGATATATTGTATATGCCGAGGATTCATGGTTCCTCTCATGTGTACTTGATATCTTAAATTATATGGTCTGTTGTTGAAATTGATATTAATGTGAAATGTGGAAAAGAAGAGATTGAGTTATGAAATGTGACCTAGTGCCATAATTGTGGCCACAAGTATCTATGAATTGATATATGTGAAATAAAGGTTGAAATGAGATGATTAATGAGAAGGGAACAACGCCTTGGCAAGGCGACCTAGCCGATCGGGCCAAGATCGGACTCCGCTTAAGATAGCGGTGGTATTGTCGGAAGAAGGAAAAAATGAGATTGTGATTGAAGTATGTGTCTCAAATGAGGCGACCTAGCCGATCGGGTCGAGATCGGACTCCGCTCAAGAAAGCGGTGGTATTATGAACAATGTTGAACAGTATGAAATGCCCCAAACTAAAAGCTATGAGAAAATGATATGAAAATGGCGAAATTCTTTTACTTGATAATGTTGTGATCATTTAAAGTGTTTGAGTTGTACTTGTGATTTCCTTATTATTGTATGGAACGCATAGGTGTATAACTTTAAATGTGAATCCTATGGAAGGGCTATGAAATGCAGCCTAGAGGTATGGAAGTTATGTGAAAGCAATGTGATCCCTTTTATTTGGTAATACGGTGATTGTTTAAAGTTGTTGTTAAACCCTTATGATTTCCTTGTCCTTGCATGATAGTTCTTTCAAATGAGATGGTGTTTAGTTACACATACTAGTGCGTAACGTCCCTTTTGCCGGGGGCGCTATATCTTTAAATGGATGTAGGTGGTTCTATAGCAGGCAGTGTTGGTCGAAGCCAGTGGCGCATCATCCTTTCAGCTGACTTGGTGAGCCCCACTTCATTTCGGGGTCCTGTACCGTTGTTTATCATATACTTTATATTTTGAGGTATAGCTGGAGCCTTGTTGCCGGCATTTTCATATTATTCTTCAGTTATATTTAGAGGCTCTGTAGACAGATTGTGGGTGGTGTTTGGTATTGGGTATTAAAGTAGTAATATTGACGTTTGGCAAAGATTTATAAACTTGCTATATTTTGATAATCATGTTTTAAGTTTCTAATGGAAATAATGTGGAAGTTGTTCATGAAATACTTACTAAGTATGATCAATGGAGTCCATCTCCTATTTATTCATGAATTAGTTTAGGTAGAATGAAACATAACAGGCTTGCTCAGTCGGGTTTACTTAGTTGAGCGTCGGTCGCGCTCCTCGGATTTTGGAGCGTGACAGAAACCCAATAAACGCAACCTTTACAGCTCGTGTTGGTGGTGAGGATGATGATGAAATCCTTACAAATCAAGATTGGACTAATGTTAAAATTCTTATATATTTTTTAGAACAATTTCATATTGCTACAAATGAATTGTCTGGGCAATATTATCCTACTTTTTCAAACTGTTTAGTTTATATTGCAGCACTCTGTGATTTGTTTGTTCAATTTTCAGAGGGTGGGGTAATTTATCAACTTGGTATATATATATATATATATATATATATATATATATATATATATATATATATATATATATATATATATATATATATATATATATATATATATA